>JAVQJF010019570.1:0-69256 GCA_036023855.1 Gadopsis marmoratus | reverse complement strand
TAAATCACGATTAAGGGCCTTTTTTTGCAATGTTTTCATCCTTGCGGCCCCCCCCCCCCCCCCCCATCCCCATAGTGAGCACCTAATAGCGTACGCGCATACATTATCCATGGTAGCACACTTTTGTAAAGATCCAGGTTAATTACTTAGGCTCTTCATTGTGTAATGTTCCCAAGCCTGTGGACTGAGTCCAAGTGTGTGTGGGCTGAAGCTGCTGCTGCGTGGGCGGATGTGTGTCGGCCAGTGTTGTTTGCACAAAGTGTTCTTGTGTTTGAACGATTCTCTGTCTGAGCTTTTCAAACTGTAAAAGGATATTCCAGGAGGTTTGATGCGTGTTAAAAGATACTGCATTGCTGGCAACATATTAGCGCAGCTAAGTTACTGGCGATCCAACGTCAGGTAAAACGGAACAACGCCAACGTAGCGTTAACACCCCATCATCAGGTAAAAGGACATAATGTGAGTCCTTGATAGTCCTTGATATATGATAATATAACCTTAGTCAGGCGAAGAAACAAAGGACACTAAGCTAACATAACATTAGCAAGGATCAGCTGCCGGCAATCTAATGGGAAGGAGAAGAACAGTAGGCGATACACTTTTTAAGCAGAAGCTTTGCCTCTTCAAATTAATAAAGAGGCCATCTGTAACAATCAATCTTGACAACCTGTAAACTGGCAGATTCAGTAGGGGGGGCTCCATGGTTTGGCCCCTCCACACAAATGCAATGGAATAACCAGGATGAAAGAGTCCTGGACAAGAAATTCAGACAAAATTCATACCCGTTCTTCTCTTGGGGTATGTGATGATGATGATGATGAACTACATCATCTTGTTTTGATGCGTCAGCAATCAACACTAACACCGTTGTGCTCCTGCAGGTGTTTGGCAATAAGATGGTCATCCCTTCATTGGACGGTGCCTTGTTTCAGTGGAACCGGGACAGGGAGAGTATGGAGGCAGTGCCTTTCAGCGTGGAGTCCCTGCTGGAGTCGTCCTACCGAATCGGAGAGGACACTGTCCTGGTTGGGGGCAAATCCCTTACCACCTATGGCCTGGGCGCCTACAGCGGGAAGGTCAGTGAAATCACGTCAGTTAAAGTATGTAGTATGTTAGTACTACATACCTGAAATTCCCTCCCTTTTTCCTAGCGAATGAGTTAAAGTAATCCAACCAAATGTTTTTGAAACAGGTGGCCATGATGTTGTTTTCACCACATTAACACCGTAGAATAACCCTCTTTGTAATTTCCCCTCGTGTTGTCTCCTCAGCTTCGGTACTTCTGCTCTGCGGCGGGCTGCAGTCGCTGGGGGGATGATGAGGTGGATACCGAAGATGTGCTCCTCCTGCAGAGGACTCAGAAGACTGTGCGAGCAATCAGGCCCCGTTCAGGGATGGAGAAGTGAGTTTTGTTTAATCAGTCAATCAAACTGTCAGTGTCAGTCAACTTGAGTCACGAGAGCAGCTACTGTATCTTGTGTGGTATTTCAGAAAGCATCACTGGCTCTCGATTGACTTTCTGTCGAGGGTTTTAAAAATTTTTTTAAAAATCCGTAAACCTTTCAGCCACAAGGAGTTAACATCTTCTTTTTTAACCTGCTGACTTTACCACACTGACCAGATTGATCATTTTAATTACATTTTTATTTCTACTTTCGTATATGTGTCACACTAATTAGCTATCGGAACAAGAAGTATCATAGTCTGTCCATTCTTTTTATCAACAGGCACAGTAAATCTGTAATTATATTAAGCTGGCCCAAATAAATATTGGTTTTGTTTACACTCAGCCTGAGTGAATTTAAAATGCAGTGAGTATTCAGTATTAGAAAATATTGCTCAACTTTCATGTACTATATCAAGGTTGACCCCTAATTCTGATTATCTGTTTCAAAATTACAATGAAGTAGTTTTTTATGTATTATCACTCTGGATTTTAGGTGGAACTTCAGTGTCGGAAACTTTGAGCTGAAGTTCGTTCCTGAGATGCAGTCTGGGATGAACTTCCTGGAGGGGGACGTTGCAAACGGCGATGCCTGGAGAGAGAGTCAACGGGTCATCACCGATGAACGAAAAGAGGGGGAGCGGACGGAGAGCCAGCAGAACCAGAACCAGCACCTGGACCTCGTCATCAAGGTGTCTGTTCCTGACTGGAAGGTCATGGCCTTCAGTACCGAGCCCGATGGACAGCTGGTCTGGGAACGTCAGGTGAGATGTTATAAAAACCCAATTTTAGTGGGTTTATTTGATCTCTGTCTACCTGAGTTCAGATGAGTTCAGTTTTTTTCGTGACCCGCACTCTAGAGATCAATAAAGCACATCGACTCATTCTGCATCACCTCTGTTGTGTAGTTCTGCACACCCATCGCTTCGGCTTGGCTGGTGGGCGGCGGTAAAGTCACACCAATCACCCTGTTTGACGACAATGCCTACAGCAACCAGTCAGAAACCGATGAAGAGGACGATGACGACGACCCGAGGAAGGCCAGAGGAGCTGCAGAGTCCAGTGTTTATCTTGGTAAATTCAAACACGTTCACAGATCCTCACACTGCATACTGTAATGCATTCATAACTCCTTTGCCCTTGGTTTATCAGGGATGTTCCAGGGACAACTCTACCTCCAGTCCTCAGTGAGGATCACTCAAAAGTTCCCTTCCAAAGCTATCGGATTGGAAGGAGACATAATTCAACTACCCACTGTCAAGTGGAAGCCTCTAATCCGTAAGTCCTCACCGCCTTAGCCTTTGGGGTTCATTATTATTGCTTTAAATGCAAAGTGATAACTGTATCTTGCTTTTAAGAAACGTTTGAAGTAATCAGTAGCCTTTTTGGTGTTTGTTCCTTGTTCCTCAGAGCTTCGTCTTCATTCCCCTTAATGTATGACTACCCTGTCATTGTTATTCTGAGTGTATTGGCGCCTTGTTTCTACCAGGATCAAAGAACTTATTCATCATGTCCTTGACACAGATTCCCCATCTCGAACACCAGCCCTTGTCGGCTCTGATGAATTCGACAAGTGTTTGAATAATGATAAGTTCTCCCATGAAGAATACAGCAACGGAGCCCTGTCCATCCTTCAGTATCCATATGGTAAGAACCTGATACTGGGCATAGGCTGTAAAAGACATGAAGTCTAAAGACATGCTGCATAGGCACCAAAAAGGCATAGCAAAGTTAACTGGCTGAGAGGGACAAAGTGAGTAGCTGATTTCTGCTTTTCCTCTCTGAAGACAACGGCTACTACTTCCCGTACAGCAAGCGCTACCGGGGGAAGCGTGACAGTGCTGTAAGCCTGATAAAGGGAAATGGGGCGGGAGGTGAGAGCCGCAGGAGAAAGGATCCCGTACTGCTGCTGCCCTGGTGGAAGGAGATCCTCGGCACCATCGTCTTCTGCATTGCCGCCACCACCTACATCGTCCGCAAGTTCTTCCACCCTCCCGCCCCTGTGGCCTATGTGAGGGTAAGAGACACACAGACACAGCCTGTCTGCCTGACAGTGACTGCGTGTGCTTATTCTTGTCATAAAATGTTAATTTAGACCCTGCATGAAAGTGTACAGTATTTAAAAAAACAATCTAATTTTAAAGCAAGATATAAGTAGGGGATTCTTCTGTGAACAAGTTCCTTTAACACCGTGGTTCTCAAACTTCATCTTCCCCATCAGAAGTCGAATTCAATTCAAATGCAATAAATTATTCAGGTCAGCTCGATAGCATCGGCAAACTGTTGTTTTTTTTTTTTTTATATCCCTCCAGAAATCATGTTCATTCAACTCAGATCCACTCTAATTTTTTTCCCATGTCATGTCCAGGCCCCACCCCCTGCAGAGGTTCTATGCCCACCCCCCCGTTTGAGAACCATGGCTATAACATAAGCACATTGATTTTTCACTGCAACATCTTGTCACAGAAGACACCCTCTGTGTCTCATGGTACCTGTGGCCGACTAGGTAACATTTATAATCCTCATGTTTCTTTGCTATCCTCCTTCTGTCCCATCACAGCAACGCAAAGAGTCAGAAACACAGTGCCAGACAGACAGCAAGTTTGACCTTGAAGTTGTGGAATGCAAAGAGTCGGTTGCTATGGAGACCCGTTCCAGCGAATACGTGTCCAGGTACATCATGAACACGCTGCAAAGCCGAGGCAGACTCCGCTTTCACTGTAAATGATTTTTGTCATGACTCAAGAGAACTTCATGTAAACACTGCCACTGTGCCGGGAATTGTTATCCTTACAGTTGAAAGTCACATGCGAGTCTCACTCTTTCAAGGTGTAGCTAGTATATTCGGCACTGTTACCATGGTGACCACTGGTCTTCCAGCCTGCCTTGATAGGACAAGGCAGAGATGGGAGATAGGAGCTGTAGTAGTGCATGATTGGATAACTCAGCTGTTTGCCATCAAATGAAAATGACCTTGGCCCCCGCAGACCCCGCCCTACCCGGCAGCATCTGCCACAGGGTCGCAGTGTCACTTTACATCACTGTCAGCACATTGTCACGAGTTATTTTAGACATCCCAAATATGATCAGTAGCCATAATTTATGACCTGCCACTGACCTCCTGTAGTCTGATCGATGGAGTTTGCATGTTTAGATTCGATGGATTGATAATATGGGCCTACAGCCCCCCCCCCCCAAACACAAACAAGAATCTGATTAAAGTACAGATTTTTTTTTTCTCCTGTTGTCATGCAACTTGCACATTCTCTTCTTGTGATCCTCCCTAAAAATGACAAACACCCAACCCGCCTCTTTCCTTCAAAGCTGCTGCTGCTGCTGCTGCTGCTGCTGCTGCTGCAATCCATGCAAATTGCTTTTGCTGAAGAAGTTTCCCTAAATAAAGCTGGTGGCTGTTGCGGCAGCTGAGGCAGGCATGAGTCAGAATCACTGGGAGGGAGATAGAGATCAGGAATCACGGCCTGAATGACATGTGCCCACACATTTCCTAATAAGACAGCCTTCAATCCCCCAAGGAGCCTGAGCAGGGAGGCTTTGACTGCTCTCAAACTTTATTTAGAGCACAGCAACCCTTCAAAATACATATCTGTCGTGAGCCAAGCCAACCAACCTTCAATATAACATGTACAGTATGTGCATATGCACACAGATTGTTATTGGTTATATATTATAACAAGTTAAATAATATAGGCCTTTTCTCAGTCACTCAGAATAAAAGACAACAGGCACGGTGAAGATTTACAGATAAACATTTATTTTAAAATAAACAATGAATACAATTAAATATGTAATAATACACACTGGACTGGTCGTCAATCACAGGGCTGACGCATAGACAAACATTCACACTCACAGGCAAAACAAGCTGGCTGGGATTCAGTCCTGTCAGGCTGGTTTGAGGGCTGAGATGTGTCAGCATTTCTTTGAGCTTTGTTCACCGCGTCGAATCAAAATGACAAAACGGCAACCATAAGTTGTTATGTCATTAGCTGCGGCATAACTGCATATTAAACAGTTTTTAATACGGTGATTTTGTATTTATTGCTCTTTTCCTATGTTTTTATGCGTTATTAAAACCGCACAATAAATGAACAATAATATGATAAATCTTCTGGCACCGGGGTCCCATCTTCAGGGCACCCCAGGGTGCTGCGGTAGTAAGTCTACGTGGAATAATGGAAATCTTCCAAATACATTTTGGAATAGGCCATGTTAATACATTCAGATCATCTTGCCACAGAAATGTTAAGTTCCACAAAATGACATTCGGTTTAAATGTTTTTCCCATCTACACTCCTGCAAAACTTTATACGTCTGAACATTTGTCTCTGCTGTTATTCAGCGTGGATCATCTAACGACTCTGCCGTAGCCTAGTGACAGCCAAGCATTTTCCTGACAGCACAGCATCAGTTTGAATTAATGATACTGTTTAGCTCTAAGTCCGTTACCTGCCAGCTCAGCAGCCACAGCCAGCCGTGACGGGGACAGCGCAGGGAATAATTCCTTCCCTGATTATCACCTTTTTACCACTTAATAAGCCTCCTTGACCACAGTGAATTATATGATCCCTGGTCTTTGAAGTTGTCAGGGACGTAGGTGATAACACACTCGTCGCGCCATTCAATTCTTCTTTGCATAATGACAACCGGTGTCTTCTCCCCAGGTACCTGACTGACTTTGAGCCAGTGCAGTGCCTTGGCCGCGGGGGTTTCGGTGTTGTGTTTGAAGCCCGCAACAAAGTGGACGACTGCAACTACGCCATCAAAAGAATCCGTCTGCCCAACAGGTAGTGCCTCTAGCTGGTCGCGCCACAGACTTTTTTGCTGGAGGCTATTGGCTCTCCCTTTATCTCTTATTTTAAGCTGTTAAACTCAGCTCTGTAAGCAGCGACCTCCTTGCCTAAACACAGAAAACCAAGTGGAGGCATAACTGAGATTTTGATACAAATATTAGCCACGTGTTTATATTTATACTGACGAGCATGAAAATGTAGTGTTCAGCAATAGCAGCTCTGCGTCGACGGCTGACTGGTGCATCATGCAGTACATAACAAATTGTTAATTATTTTCCTGTCCTGTGTTTTTGTTGAAGCATTTATTGACCCCTCGGTGTGTCAGCGGTTGTCCTGAATGTGGATTAAATCCTAAAGCTCCATTTTTATGTCATTCAGAGAGCTGGCCCGTGAGAAGGTAATGCGAGAGGTGAAGGCCCTGGCCAAGCTGGAGCACCCGGGGATTATCCGCTACTTCAACGCCTGGCAGGAGAGCCCCCCCGAGGGCTGGCAGGAGGAGATGGACCAGAGATGGCTGAAAGACACGAGGTGAGTGCCAGGCCTTTTAGAACTGTTATCCTGTACAGCTCAGCAGGTCGCGCATGGGATTAACACTGGCGTGGGTCTGTTGTCCAGGGATGGCAACTGTGCAACGAAATTTAACCCTCCCCTCAGGAGAAATTCTGACATTTATTGCACCACAGACTTTACATCACTCCCCTCACTTCACTTCAATATCCGTCTTTAATTAAGATGCATTTTTAAATGCAAGGGGACGAAAAAAGGGATATTCACTCAAGCATGTTTTCAGCAGCTAACGGAAAGTCTGTTGTGTTTACTCCTTTTTTATATTGGGTTAATTGGGCAGATTAGAGCTAAAGGTAACGCCAGATGACCATGCAGAATATCCTCGTCCTCTTTTGAGGCAAGTTGATAGACAGTAAATGTGTACACGTGTAAATGTCTTGTTACTTTTTACTATTTTAGGGTTTTTTTTAACAAAAACTTTACATTTACACTGTTGTCTTGAATAATTAGTGGAAATATCGACCTAGTAGTTATCTTATTATTTGATTTTACCAGTAAGCCTGTCACTATTTCCTCTCATTCAGTACCATCGACTGGCAAATGAGCTTCCTTGACCACATGGAGGCGCTGTCAGTCAAAGTTCCAGTGTCCAGCTCAGTGTCCCCGGTCTCTGGGCCTGAAAGAGATGCTCTGGAGGCCTCTGCCGACGCACAAGCCCTGCTCTCCAGCAGTGACGGTGGTGCTGCAGGTTTTAGTGTTGACATTGGAGACCTGTCCTTCCACCCGCCGCTTGGCCATGACAGCCTGATGTCTGAGAGGGACAGCCAGGCTGACCCCGACGCCTCGGACAGCCCCCACTCCTTCGAGCTCTGCCCTCCACGCGGCCCCAGCGACTGCACCTCTTCTTCCTTTGACATCGTGTTCGAGGACTCGGGCTGTGACCGAGACGCTGACGCAGACACAGACTCGGCTTCTGGTGGAGCCAGTCCAGGCACGCTGACGGAGAAGAACAGCTCGTCTTCCTCGCACACCAGACGACAGGAGCCCGTCCCGCCCTCCTCTTCCTCTCCCCCCCGGCCAACCTCACTTACGCTGGCTCTCCCTGCAAGTCCCCCAACCCAGCGAGTCCAGCCTTCTCCCAAGGTCAGTCAATCATTCACCGAGTCAGCTGAGATTAACTGTTGCCACAATCTATTCACTTTGTTGAGCTCTATTATGGGGTTGTGACTCGCCCTTTATTATTACTGTTGTCGTGGTTGTCGTTGTTTTTCCAATACGTTTTAATACCTGCTGGTGTGGATATGGATGTTGTGTAATTTAACTGTGCTGAAATAGGCTGAGAATTCATTATTAAACAAAGATTTATTATTTTTAATATTAGCTGTTTGGCTTACAATCTATTATTATTTTGGAAGAAAAGCTATATCTACAGCAGCATATGTTAACATAAAATAACGAGCCATTTCTAGATGTAATTGATTGAATACAGACGCCTGAGATTTATGGTTTTCTCTTCTCTCTCTAAAATGAAATATTAGTTTCAAATGCAAATGGTGACGTACTGAAGCCTTCTTCTCCTGCCTCCAGGTGTACCTGTACATCCAGATGCAGCTCTGTCGGAAAGAGAACCTGAAGGACTGGATGGCTCAGCGCTGCCTCCCGGAGCAGAGGGAGCACAACCAGTGTCTGGATATCTTCCTCCAGATTGCAGAGGCCGTCGATTTTCTGCACAGCAAGGGGCTCATGCACAGAGACCTCAAGGTGAACACCCACCCTACACACTGTCCGCTATACGGGCAACAACTGTAGGTATTTTAGCAGCAGAAAGTAATCCTTCCAATTTATTTACCTATTTGAAATTTTGAGTGTAAAATAAAAGGAAAAGCAACCCTGCTGCTGCTATTTTGACTGCAGCCCCAGTTAGACATGTTCACCAGGCTCACTGATGACCAGAATCACCGATCAAGCTACTTGTTAATTTAGTTTTTTTAGGAAAAGCTACACATTGCTTTTTATCTTAAATCACACACAGACTAATTTCTGTAGACTGACTGTTTTTGCTCAGAAATCAAAATAGATTTTGCGCCCAGCTTTTAGTGCATAGCAAGTTGGAACCTAATGTGAAATGCAAAAAGACGGACTAAAAACTGTTGGCTAAACCTGCGTTTAAACTCTGCAAAATATCTCTTCCTGCCAAAGTGCAAAGCTGCCTAGTTATTATATGATGACCGTTGCTGTGTTTCTGTATGTGAAGTGAATAATTAGCTGATAAGATGTGTTTAATGTTTGGTTACATAACCTTTCACCATCGGTTCCTCCAGCCCTCCAACATCTTCTTCACCATGGATGACGTGGTGAAGGTGGGAGACTTCGGCCTGGTGACGGCCATGGACCAGGAGGAGGACGAGGACGAGCCCAGCGCCCTGACGCCCGCCCCGCTCCTGACCCGGCACACGGGCCAGGTCGGCACCAAGCTCTACATGAGCCCGGAACAGGTGAGCAGACGCATGGACGATAAACGTTACAAGAGACGTTTTAATTCAAAAAATTATTAATTTGCAGAAATGTGTTGATTTTCACCAAATCAATGGTTTCAAACTAAACGTGCTCTGTGGGCAAGTAAGATATGTTGGTCTCCTGCCTCTAAAATGGAGACTTGATGTCTCAAATGTAATCCTTTTTCTTTTTTCCTTTCCTGGCAGCTCTCTGGAAACTCGTACTCTCACAAAGTGGACATTTACTCTCTGGGTCTGATCCTGTTTGAGCTGCTGTATCCTTTCAGGACCCAGATGGAGAGAGTGAGGGTGAGTCAGCAAACACATAAACATGTCTTACGTTAACTTGGTTTTCGCTCGTCTTCTATTTAGTTCCCAAAAGCGTTGTTACACAGCAATAAATTACCCTCTAACCTGGCTTTTAAAACTGCCAAGCACATGATAATTATAGTCCATTTGGGCAGTGCATTTCCTGTTTGCTATATACAATGTTGTCTGTGTAATTTACAAACGTGTTTGTGAAGCATTAAAGTAAAAGAAAAAAATCAAAACATCAGTAAAGACAAAAGGCTGCGTAAGCAAAGCAGAAGCCACAAAAGGGAGGCTGGGAGTGTTTTAAAGATTCATTGAAGAAAACCAAAGATTGTGTGAAGAAGTGTGTTTTGAAAATGAATGTACGTTGTAAGCAATATTTACCCGACCTGAACTGAAAAGTGAGACGCGATTCAAATTTCCTAAACCAACAGGCGCCGACTATAAAGAGGGTTCAAATGGAAATGATATGATCTCATTTTTGGCATCAGTAAGAATCCCCGCTGCTGCAATTTGTTTAAGCCGGAGAAGGCAGAGACTTTCTAATGAGACCGTGTATCTTTCTGTCTGTTCTTTTACTCAGTTAATTATTCTATTTTGTGTGAAAAGTCTGTTGGGAAACTAATACATAATCACTATTGTCATTTGAGTGAACGTGGTTGTCAGTTTAAATGCTGGATTGCCTTTGCCCTCGTGTGGGTGCGATGGACCAGGATGTCTTTGTCTTGGTAACAAAGGGCCTGATTAGCCATCAGCGCGGCTCCACTCACAGGTGTTTACATCCTTTCTTCCAGACACTGACAGAGGTGAGAGCGCTGCGCTTCCCAGAGGTGTTCTCCAAAAACAACGTTCAGGAGGTGAGTGGCTGTCTGCTGCCACCTAGTGGCTGTAAACACAAACTACATCTGAACCAAGAGTTTAAAAAAAAAAAAACCAACATTTTTTTTTTATCCGGAGAGCAAGAAATAGGAAGGGAACAAAGTGGGACACGTCCAGAGCTGTGAGAGTTTATTCTCATTATGTAGTCTGTCACAGATTTAAAACAACCTGTCCACACCTACATTCTCCACTCGCTGAGTCCCACCTGCTCAGCTAATCCAATTAGGAAGTATGTAGTTGGGTTATTTTGCTCCCAAATCAACAGAATATAAAGTTAAATATGGAAAAATCACAATCGCACGCATTGAAACGTAAATAGCAGCATTATTGTCTGAGAACGTTATTTGTAAATATAAACCGCCCACAATCCCATTAGAATGGAACGATATCTACATGTTCAAATAATCGGATACATATTCCTTGAGTGCCACACCTACAGTTCAGTGTAGGGTTGGTTACATTACCATGTTTAGCTGTCTACTTTCTGATGAGATTAACATAATCCAATAGCATCATCACTGGAAATACCCTCGCCCTGTTATGCCAGTATCCCACTTTAGTGTTCTATTTTAAGGCGTGTGTGTGTGTGGCGGAATGTTTTTTTATGTAGTATTTTTATATGAACTATGAGGTGTGTATAATTTAGTGCTTAAATTTCAATTTGTACTGGTTCTGCTGTGTTACATGGGCTTTAAGTAAAGAAAATCAGTTGGAAACTAATGGATGATAATATTAGCATTGCTGTAGCATGACACTGTTCTGAAAGACATCGCTGTACTGCTTTCTCTCTGTGTGCAGCTGAGTATGGTGCGCAGCATGCTGTCGTGGAGCCCCAGCGAGCGCCCAGAGGCGGCTGAGATCACAGGGACTCCCCTCTTCCAGGAGCTGGAGCTGCCTAGCCGACTGGCCATGAGGCAGCGCTCCCGCACTTACAGCGCCTCGTCCATGGGCCGCCCCTCGCGCCAGACATCGACTACCTGAAAATCCCACGACGCAATATGTAACCGCCATCCCACAAGTCCCTCTGTTTCCCATTTCACCCCCCTGCCGGTCTGCTGCCCAAGAGAAACACCTCAGCCTCAAGCCATCACACTGCCTCAGACGGATTCACTTTAAACGCCAAGTACGGCAAATGTGCGGGAATTTTGTCTCTGTGGCTTTAGAGCAGCGAGACAAGTCCTGCGGAGTTACTCTCCCTGGTAAATACACATGCCGTTGCATATTCGCACACCATTATGCTGCCCACGTTCCCAATTTTAATCACACTTACAAGGGGAAGAATATTTTAAAAGCGACAGCCGTTCCGTAGTGTTCACGACCAGTCTTGGCTCAAGTGGCACTTGCAAATAATTCTTAGTGGTTGTTTCAAATGTCTCTGAGTACCAGATGGGCCGTGTTTACTGCAGCCAGTCAGCTCAGTGTAGACTAAGCTGTTATTCACTCAACATTATTACTAATTGATTATGAGATGTTTACCTGTGATCATCTTAAACAGCAAACTCAATCGTCTGGTACTCTGGGATAATTGGCAGATGTGCTAAGAACTAACTATTTTGGATATAATTTGATCCCCGTCTGGTCACAACACTCTGCTTGCGCCCTACATTCAGCCAGTGTTCACTCACCCATGCTACACCTCAGGTATCAAAACCAAGAGGACACTCCAAAGGGGCCTTTTGATGCTTGATCAACCTATCTACTAGTGACTAGTACTGCTCACTGGTACGAGCACTAACTGGTGTTCTGACACCCAATATGCCTGATTTGGGAGACCAAAAAAGACCATCTTTTTTCCTATGTGTTTTTTTTGATAAGAGAAGGTGATGTATTGCATAGAGATGCTCAATAGATATGATTTGCCTTTAGAAAGGGGCCTGCGGCCCCCTCTGAATGAATGCTGAGCCTCTGGCCACTGTCCTTTTTGCATGTACCTGATAGGAACGTGAAGAGCTGAGTGTGAGTTTATCTTAAAGCCAGTACTTGGAAGCAGTTTTTCTGTGTGTACTTTTACACAATGACTCTGAGGTGCTCAATCATTTTACAACGCCTCCTCTTTGCTCTGTGTACATAATTGAAGGGAAAAATCTGTTTATATCTTTTTCTTAAATTCAGAACATATGTTTGATCGATGCTGTACATATTGTAAGGCGCCGTTGCTTGTAAATGGCTTTTTCATGAGACAACTGTAAGATAGTGTGATATACTGTGGGAGCGGGAACAAAGAGGAGCCCATGTCTGCCATTAATGGCTCGCTGAATGTTACAGTGTGACCTCCAGAGACGGATGATGGTGGTCACCTCTTCTAGCTGTTTGAAATTATTCTCAGTGTTTGTTTTTACATGTGTGGGGTACCAAGTGGAAGGGGTTTGCCCTGCTTTGAGCAATAGAGGAGAACCCACAGGACCAGAGTGCCATTTTGAAAGTCGGTTAAGTGTACTTTTCTGTAACTGATAACTCGCCTCACATTTTTTTGGGAATTGTGCTACTGTGCTGCAGCCCCATCCAGCTGGTGTTTCCGGTGAAGCACGGCAAACACAAATACTATAAATAAGAAGATGATGCTGTTTTATCCCCTCTACATTGGCTACTGGGGACCTGGACCTAATGTTGGTCATGTGATCCACACAAGCATTTTTTATGCACGTAAGAAGTGCTGGGAGAGTCACATGACCCATTTGTAACTACACACAAACAAACTGCTAATTGTAATGTGCTTTCAATGATTATACTTTTCTAAGGATCCTCTTTTCTTTTCTTTTTTTTTAAATGAGCGTTTTTTGTTTTTTTTATTCTGCAGGGTTTTTTGATTACTGTAAAGTCTCGACTGTGTCCGATACAGGAAGTCGAACTGATGTTTGTTCATCTATCCGCTCAGCTCACTGAAGATGAGTCATTCTTGTTGTAAAACAAACTGTACTCCCACCATGATAAGGGTGGAAACTGCCTAGTACACTTCCATTACAATGTATCCTCAAGATTTGGGGGGAAAATGTGAAAACGCATGCCGCAGATCAGATAAAATATTCTTTGTGAACTACAGTATATAGGTACAGTTACTTATGTCCTTTGTTGACAACGTGACACCTTTTGTAGGATTAATGTTTGATACGTCAAAGAAATTCAATGCCTCCTCCACGGTAAATCCATCTCCCCCTTAAAATTAGCTGAAAGGATATCGGTACTTTTTTGTCCTCCATTTAAATCAGTTACTGAATTAATTGACACAAAGACTTGTTTGATGATTTACAGCAGTAAAGAAGATAACTTTCATAACTTAAAATTGCCTACAGTAAATAAATAGTTTGTCAGCTTCATACCATTAAGACTGAACAGCATTACTGACAATAGTGTATTATCGAAGGTTCTAGAGATTTTTCTTCTTTCGATTCAAACCAAGAAAATGTGATAATACAGTAGGTTTTGTTGAACCGTGTTTCTCCTCCTTCCTCTCCTGCCGTCCAGGTAGCGTTTCCTGAGGATAGTTCAGTTGAAAAATCAGACCCTTCTCAATCTGTGATGCCTCTGTCTGGACATTTAGTTGCGTGTTCTTGTCCTCAGACCCCATTCTCTGTCCATGTTAAATTGTAAATATGTTTATTTGCTTTATTTATGTTTTAATGACATGATCAATCCTTTTTGGGTTGGTGTTATTAATGCGCTTCATGCGACTGAGCGCGTTGGAATATGATGACTTCTTACAAGTCTAAATTTAATAAACTGTTCTATACCGTTTGTACAGTTGTGTGCCCTTGGTGTGCAGTCTGTGGGTTGGTGTTGGGATCATTCTCATTAGGCAAACAACCACCAAAGCTAAAACATTCATAAAAATTATGTTTCTCAGTCCTGTTAATAATGTTAACTGGTTTGGTGCTGCGTAAAATCGCTGTGTTGAAGGATTCAATTCTAATATCACTATAAAGTTGCTGTAGTAGAGATGCACCACAAGACCCCATAGGAGCATGATATTTTTTAAATACTGAAACCTTTAATTCAGTTATTCTGCTGATTAGACCTCTGCTGGAATTATGTGAAGTTATCGCGCTCCATGTCAGTCAAGCAGTCTGTAGTCCTGAGAAGAGGTCTAATGAGGGGAAATAATTGAAATCGCCTGTGTGGGTGTTCCTAGGCGTGCAGGGGCTTTGGTGTACAGGAAGACTTTGCATCGACTTTGCTCGCTCCTCAAGAGAGCCAAAGGCTTTCCGCTTTTCTAAATTAGCTTTGTTTTTGTTGGCAAAATAATGTTAGCACATGGTCCACTCTCTAGCTTTTGGTTTTGTAAAGCTTTTAAGCTCATCTCACGGCCCTCATCAACGGACCGTTACTCAAGTTCTGTAATTTCACACCACTTCTCCACTTCATTCTTCACTTTTCATTCAATTACATTCATGCAAAATATAAATCCACTAAGAAATTATGATGCATTATTATGGATGTTTGCCAGCTGCAACACATTACTTTTGGTACTTTTATATTTTGATACTAATACATTTGTGCATTTACTTAAGGAAAGATTTTGAATGCAGGACCTTTGCTTGTAACAGAGTATTTTTACACTGTGGTATTACTACTTGTACTAAAAGGTCTGTGTAGGCTTCTTAGTCGCCACTAGCTGCTGGAGTTTGCTCACTTGTCATCAGGTTGACAGTTTATTCTTGAAGTTGCTTACTGCTGAAGACCGTGAGAAGAAAGCCCAAAGTAAGTGGAGCTCGAGTTATCATTATTTAGTCAGATAACTAATTCTAAGGTCAATAACAACATTTTGTTCGCCTTCAAAACCCACTTCTCCCACACAAATAGATGCCCCGTCAACGCATCATGGGACATAATAAAGTCATATTTTTTTTATCTTTAATATACAAAGTCCTTCAGCTAGTAGATAGCCAGTTAACTTTAATTACAATATGGACATAAAATCCCAGTGTCACGTTTAATCTTTACAGAAATGCCGAAGAGAGAACCCATTTTTCAGAAAATGTTACCGAAAAGAAGCTAACGGGCTAGCTCGTAAACGGGCGGCATTTCTCTTTCCGCTCCTGTGTGGCTTTTCAAAATAAAAGTTTAAAGCCCTCCCCGCGGTTGCGCATTTCCGCTGCGATAACGTCACTTCCGGATGTCAATATGCGGCTTGGTGCGGAACCACTGGAAAGATGTAAACCAAGTAACCAGCGGAGACCGAGCCTCAGCGAAGACACTTCACGCTAATCTCCAGGGACACTCTACCTTCGGCCCGACGAACGGAACCACCGCCGAGCCCGGCGCGTCGAGCCGCTGTCCCCGAAGCAGCTGCGAGCCTGCCGTCAGGCAGCCATCTTTTGTGTGAGAATGTACGGGGCGACACGGCGGGCCTGCTCGGGCTCCGGCCGGGGCCGGAGCCTGCTGATGCTGACGACCGCGCTCCTGCTCTCGGCCGTCGGGCTGCTCTCCGGGCTGCCCGGCTTCACCGCGGCGAAGGAATGCGACAAGCCGTGCATGAACGGGCAGTGCAACGCCGCCACTGGCAGCTGTGTGTGCTTCCCCGGCTGGGTTGGGGACCAATGCCAGCACTGCGGCGGGCGATTCAGGTACAACACACGGGCGGAGTACCGCCGCGTTCACCGGCCGAGACACGCGGTCCGTGTAGCCTACGTCTGCTGTGCTTTGTGCCGAATATTTGCTAACTCAGCCGGTGTTGCTGGTCAAGAGGTGCCGATCGGCGGACACCGGTCTGCTGCTGCTGCTCACGGTACCAGAGGTGTTGCTACAGGCGCTGAACAGAGTTTGTGATGTGGATCATCGTCATGATGAGGAGCAACGCGGCTGGCAGTGTGTTTTTATTTGTTTTTAGTCTTTATTAGCGTCACCATCTTCTCAATCGGTCGCCCAAATCTTGTTTCCTCACCAGGCGACGTCTCCGTTTCTGGGGACTATTTGACCCATAACTGTTTGACCCATAACTGTTTGAACCATAACTACTTGAACCAGGGCAGGATTGAAACAAAAGGCTTACTAGTTTGTTTTTTTAATTTTTTTTTATCTTTACTATTTTTGGTGCGTTTTATAAAAATGTCCAAAAACAGCCAGGAATGAACTGATGCAGAGGCCAATTGGACGTAATCTGTTGCTTCTGTCTGACCAACAGCCTCGGACCCAAATGTGTTCAGTGTTAAAATGCTGTTGAACAGAGAACAGCAGCAAAGCTGTCACCAGAGAGTGTTTGGCACCAAAAACATAATTAACACGACTTCCCCCATCATCATCATCATCATCATCATCATCATGTTGGCATTAATCCACATTCATGCACACAAACCCCCCCCCTTTTATTTACTCCCAGTTACGCCAGAAGACATGTTGCTGCCTGTGGGGGTGTTTGTGAGGACGCTGAGTTGGCAGTGTCCCCCCCCCCCCTCTGCTGAGCAACACCAGAGGTGGCAGCTGCTGGGGGTCTCGGCAGCAAGCGCAGGTGGCGGCACACTTGTCCACGCGGGCTTCTAGCGGCGTGTCGTCCAGCTTCACGGGACTGTAAATGCGGGAGGTGCCAGGCCACCTCTGAACCAAGTGGAGGGGAGGGGGGGGCTTGTTGGCGTTTGACTCACCAGAGTGTTCAGATAACAAGCTGTTATCCACCAACAGGGCAGCAGCAGTCCAGGGTCAAAGTATGGGGACATTTGCATGTGCACATACTCAAAGCACGCTGGTTCTTTTTTGTGCACCTGAGCCGTCGAGGTCAGTGCTGTTGGTCGACCTCAATCGGGGAGAGGTGGCAGGAAGGTCACCACCCGATGAAGCCAACAACGAGTCCGCCCTCGCTCGCCCCCGATTTAGAACAGGACAGCGACACCGTGTTGATGGCAGCTGCCGGCGTGCAATTCAAAAAGGTGGCAAACGCCAATTGGTGCGACTGTTCAGACAATCGGTGCTGCGCATCTGGTTCTCTGCGCCCATTAAAGTGTCGCCTCTCACCACTGGAGTCTGCGTCGGTGGTGTTCAGGGCCGGCGTCCTGTGTCCTGCAGCTTCATTTACGGCGATGACACTGCTGGCAGAGTTGCTTTAGGCTTTGTACGTGCAGCCTTGCTATGCAAACATTAACGGGCACGTCGTCTGAAAAGCAACCTCTTCCCAAATGCCTTCGGGTTTTGTCAAATTTGAGCTCAAACTGCAAGGTTACACTTCTGCTGCGGTTCTTTTTGGCTGCTGGCAAGCGGATCTTGTTCCAACGTTGCGATGAGCTAGCATGTCTGTGCAGCTAAAGTGTGGACAGACATCAGGGTGTGCCTTATTGCCATGATTCTTTTTTTTTTTTTTTCTTTCTTTTCTTTGTAAGGCGATCCAGGGCTTCCCCTGCATGTTTTTATTTCTTTAATGCGATAGTCTCTGTCCTGCTGTCTCAGCTTAGTGCCAGCCTGTTGGGTCGTGAAGCACAGCTCTCAGGAGGCCTTGCGGCGTTACGCATCCTCAAAAATCGGCCGCGGCCAAAGGAGAGGGAAGCTGGAACTGTTGTGCACTACTTCCGATTGCTGAGCGCATGTGAGCAGGTGAAATGGAGGCTGAATGGCTGCCGAGCCTCTAATGTTCCAGAACGGCGGGGCTGAGTGCTCTCCGGGCGAACTGGCTCGGCTCGGTTGTGGCTAAGAGCTGGGAGGCCGTTGCACTCGAGTTTTAATTGAACCCGTCTATCGCTGTGCGACATCATCGGCGCGCCCCCGGGGTAACGTCCTGCACGATGCCTCAGTCGTTGGCGCGAAAGCCCTGCGTTCAAGTGTAGCCGACGAGCTGCTGTCGGTGACTATTTCCGCCACCGATTCGTCTATGAATTATTTTTGAGCAATTTAGCTGTTGAATTAAAATGAGCGCCGATGCCCATCGAAGGGTCCCGGAGCCTTAACGGGGAGAGACGCTGAAGTCTCCCAGCACGGGCCCCACGGGCGGCCACATAAATGTGAAGTCCGGAACTGAGCGCTGCAGAAAAGGCCGTTTTACACAACTTGACACAACCTTAACTGTGACACTCCAACAAATGACGAGACATTGACGGAATTAAATAAATGATTCTAATATATTTTCAATTGAGAACTCGAATTTCTTTGTAAACAAGTACGATTTCTCCGTTTCCAGCTCCTCAAACGTTGACTTGCTTGTTCTCCGTCGGTTGAATACCCCCTGGATCCGTATGCTCCGTCGGTCCGACGCAAAAAGCTATTTGAAACGTTGCCTTGGCCTCCGGAATATTGTTGTGGCAATTTCTCTTACTGCTCTTGGTGTTTTGAAAGCTTAACAGTCACTTGCTTTAAAAATGGACCCGAGCATTGTTGATGACGGTTGTGGTTGGTTGCAGCTCTGTTTGCATGGTCGGGTCCTGCAGCCATATGTATGTTGGGTTCTAGGCGTTCTCCTGCTGATGCACTTCACCAACTTACTGGCTCTTAAAGCTCGAGTTAGTTCCTGGGCACCGCTTTAGCACTGACCACAGGGCCAAGTGCAGAGGATGAACATCCCTATGGGGATTATTAAAGTTGGACTTGGGTTTCTTTCAGTGGCTGCCAAGTTTGTCTAATCTTCCAGCTACTTTTTTTTTTTTTTTTTTTTTAAACGGCAGACCAGCATTTAAACGTCTGTCTCTATCCTAGAGACTTTACTGTGTAGGAGAGCGGGAAAAGTGGAGCCTTCTCCTCCTGTCGGTGCTCGTCTGCTGCAGCAGTGACAGTCTGACCCTGACCTCCGCTCATAACGCAGCCGTAAAATGTTTATCGGCGCAAACTTCAGCCCTCTTGAGCCACGCAACATAATCGGTGCCGTTTGTGGCTGCCTCCCGCCGTCGGGCCGACTAGCATCAAATGGGACGGTGAACTCGGCCGCTTTGTGGTCTCAGATTTGCCTGGAATCAGGGCTGTGTTGTTTTTGTTGGCGCGGTCAAAGGGCTGATGGTTTTCCAGGGAGGGCCTGTGGCCTGAGACCGCGTTTAGCATACAGACAATGCTGCTATACAAGGGCGGCTGAGAGCAGCGTTCTGTGGCAGGGTCGTGCCAAGATGGAGTCCTGGCTCGCCGCGAGGGCCAAAACCAACAGGAAGGGCGGTGGACGACAACAACAGACTAGTGTGTTGTTGTTGTTGTTGTTGTTGTTTTTATGGCCTAAATATCAGATTTTTTTTTCCATCTGAGGATGTTTTGAACTGGTGGATCACATCGTGGCTACCAAAGCCAGCATTATGCTTCTCTCCCAAAAGAAGCTCGTCTGTTTGTTTTTTTGTTTATTAGTATTAGGTGGAACTCTTGCCAATTTTGTTGATTTTTTTTTTTTTTTTTTTTTTAGTCGGAACAGAGCTGTGAGCCAGTTTTCTCTCGCAGTGGGACGGAGGGATAGAATAAATGCCTTGTCCACGTCACTTGGAGCCAGTGCAAGCAGTGTAACTGCAGTGCCAACTCATGAGGTAACCGAACATCCTGCTCGCCGCCCGTTGACGTGCGAGCAGCGTTCTTCTTCTCCTTGTGCGTCGCCACATTCCTCAACACGGCGATGCCGCCAATCCGTGGAGTCGCCTGAAAATGGCGGCAGGAGCGTGGATCGTCGCCGACACCTTTCTTTTTGAGCTCGTGCACAAGATGCGGACAAAATGAGCTCTTAAGAACGTTGCTCCGCGTACAGTGCCTCTTTTTAATTTTACAATTGTTTAATTCAATCGAATCATTCAAGATCTAGAATCCTGACCAGGGCGCAGAGTCCGTGTTGGTAGAAATGCAGAGATTTAAATTTGAAACCATTTAATCCACGGACACATTTGTCCTAAGAGTAATTTTGGTTTTGGTGTTTTTCAGTGTCGCAGCTTGCTGCCTTGTCGTGCCTTTGCTGTCGTCTCTTGTGTCGTCTGCATTTTAGTCCGCGTTCATCCCTCGGCGCACTCTGGAACCTGTTTTTGAAGGCTGACCTCGCTTTACTAAAGAGCGTCCAGCCTTCCTGCCCTCTGCAGAGACTAATGGTCCCTGCTGCTGAACTACTGATGGATTCTTTTTTTTTTCTTCTGTCTTTCAGCTTGCTGATGCAGGGCCACAGCTACCCAGACTCGTAGTTAATGAGTTTTAGGAAGGTTTTACTGGTGGGCACTGGATGCATACGGCTAAAATGGCAGTGGGGTTAACCATGTTAGAAATCGTGTACGGTGGTGTCAGTAAACTGTCTGTGATGGATATCGAGGGACAGCAATTCGTTTGTGCAGATGAGGTGAATCTACAGCGTTTTAGCGGACGTGGGACGCATTTCAAGGTCGACTGATTATTTTAATGTGCAAATTTATCAACGCAGCGACTGTAACTCGCGCAAAACGCTGAGGTGCGACAGCACAGTAACTCGCCGTTGTAGATTTGTCGCCAGCCGTGTTCGGCTCACAGCTCTCCTCCTATCTTAATCTCACGTACTGTATCTCTTAAACGTTTTGGCACATGGACATTAACTTGGGCCGACAGCGTATTTATTGTTGATTTAAACTGTCTGGTGTGCCGAGGGTTTCTTTGTGCATGTATCGTGCACCACACTCCGCCCGAGCAACTCCTGGTGGGCCTGGGGGATTAAAAATAATTATCGCAGTACCCATCAGAAGATCTGTTGATGTATATTAAGGTACGTTTCTTTCTGCCAACGTGCAAAATCATGTGAAATGATCAGAATACGTCCACCACTCTGAACTGTGTTGGGATATACAGTAACGACACAATAAAAGTGCGCTTTCCCCTCAAATATTCCCTTATTGATTTAAAATCTCACATCGGCAGCTTCTGTGTGTCCACTCAGACGGTCTGAGGGGGGAAACCCTTTCTGCCTCTGTGGCGTTTCCTGCGTCTGAGCGTGTGTTTGCTCTGCTACTGTTCGCATGAGATCGAGCTGCTGTTGGGCATCACTCCGTCACTTTTAATAACAGGAAGTACAGGCACAGACCTTTAAAGAAAAAAAAAAACATTGTAATCGCAATAAAAGACTTTATTTTTAGAGCACCCTTTCATACGTGGGGTGTAGCTCAAAGTGCTTTACAAGAGAAGTGAAGAAACGATTAAACGGGCAAATTAAAATTGTGCAAATGCTGCGCAATAACACCAAGCAAACAAATGAATAACAGGTACGTCAAGAACAGTATAATATCTGAAAGATAGCAAAAAAACAAAGGGAGGCATAAGAACAAAGAGTCTTATAAAACAAAATTTCAGAGTTTTAAAAAAAAAAAAGGTTGAGAAAGTTTAGTTTGTGGCCACGAAATACTCCGTGTAGTTTCATTCCCATACTGGACATACGTTGCCTTCACCAAAGCAACGTTGCAGTTTTGATTCTGTTAATGGGAATTTGTAGTTTGAGTTGATGGCCAGATTTTTGGCCCAGTTCGTTTCCCACTTTGGATCCAAATAAATGTTCCGGGTACAAAGTGCCGTCATGTTCTTCGTCATAACAAAACCGTGAGAGTCGCAGTTAATAATAATCTGTTTACTGCCTCAAGGTTGTAAATGACCATAATATCTCTGTCTATGACAACATGTCAGCAGGTGTTGAGGCGTCTGCATTTAGAAACCCACTTTATGGAATTAAATGTATTAAAAAACATTAAAACCTCAGCAGTAACTTGTCCCTGCAGGAAAGTGTCCACACGCTGCTCTGGATAATCCACAGACCTCGTTGTCAACATTGTTGTTAATGGAAATTCCATTTGCATCCATTGTATTTGGGGTGGCAGCGAACGTTTCAGGTGGGGATTTAAACGATCTGCCTGGTTAGACGTACGTGAGAAGTTTTTTTCCATTTTTTATGAAATAGAATTTGTTGTTAATTTAGCAATGACTACTAGGGTCCACATATGCGCAGGGTATCCGCGGGGTCTTAAAAAGTATTAAAAGCTGTTAAATCAGTTTAGCAAAAACTAAGGCCCTTGAATAATCTGCATTTTACGAGGTATTATTTGGAACATAGATTCAGACAGACTATGATTTAATACCATTTATGGTTGTGTTGTTGTATTTCTTAGACCAAATAGAAATGTTTGGTAATGAGAACGTTTTGTTAATGTGAGTGTGTATGTGACTATTATTACTAATAGTTGGCTAACCCAAAGACAGGGTTTATTATAAGTAATACGTTTTGTTCCCTGAATCTGAATGAAGTCAAACTCAGACTGTTGTAAATGTAAGGTGTGTTGCTGACAACCAGTAACCACTTGTGGCGTTGCAGTCGTAAAATATGTTGAAACGGTCTGGAATTTAACTTCAGGATTCCTGCATAGAAACGGCGTGTGCATGATTTGGGTTGAACTAACCCTTTCTTTTTAATTGTTCCTTAAGTGGTCCGCACTGATTTTAAAAACATGAATTCTACATTCCCATAGCTATTTTTGGATAATCTCTCTTGGTGTTTGTAAGCCAGCAGTGCAGGCTGTCCAGTGTTCCTACGAAAGCATAGAAGTGCAGTTGGAGTTATGGGGTGGAGAGTGGTGGCGTGTTGCGTTCGGGAGAGTCGGGAGCCTCTGGTCCTCTGAGGGAGCTCTTGTTTGTCTGCTCGCTGGGAGAGCCGAGAGTCCCTGCAGGGCCACGGCTGCATTAGCACTCGGAGGCCTGTAATTACTCGTTAGCCAACGGCTGAGCCCTGCCGGGTGAAACTACTCCTTTAAAACACGCACGGCACAAACGGTGAGCCAGCAATGTTCGGCCGAGCCCCACGTGTGGCCGCCGATGTTAGACTTTGAGAGAAGAATTTCTGCAGCAAGTTCATTTTCCTTCCAAAACCTACATGTATTTGGTAGTTAAGTGCTTCCTTTGCTGATATACTGACTTTAAGACCATAGATAAGCAGAGAAACGCGCCCATCCATTGCAGAGACGGCGTAGCTGCAATACAGAGTCATGTGTTTGGCCTGTAAAGTTGTCATTAACGTAACAACACCCTCGGCCTTGGACCCTGAGCTGCCCAGCCCACACAGCTGGGGCTGCTGGCCTGCTGCAGCTCTGCAGGCTAACGTTTTCAGAAACAAGTTGCATCGCGCTTGTTGCCTGCATGCAAATAAAAGCTTTGTTATGCAATACACAACAGGGATCCCCTCCCCCCCCCCAGAGGTTCTTGGTATGATTCTTGTGTGCCAAGATTGTGAAAGAATTACGTCCTGTTTTTTAGAAGTGGAATCATGCAGGTAAAAATGAAATTTGACTTAAAAATGAATTCCCTACACTGCGAGCCTTCACCAAAGCAGCGTTGCTTTTCCACAAACACCCCGATTCCTTAGGAAGGAGACATATTCTGTGAACTAAGAGACTGTGAGAGAATATATGGAAGCGTGTTTTCAAAGAACTTGAGTTACATTTATTCTGTTAGTCTTTTCATTAAAGTGTCACAGTTAAAGAAGGCTGTTGTGTTGTTTTTACAAAGCTTTACGTTTTTGACCACCAAGAACGTACGTTGGCCACCACATTTAGGAGCGTGGTGGTCCGTGCGGCCAGTGCTTTAAAAAAACCAAAAATTTAGCTTATATCCCTGAATTGTCCAGGTTCATCGTGGTGCAGAAGTCTCTAACCAGCTCCTGCAGCTGCTCAGGGGTGGAGTGTGTCCCTCGGTAGACTTTAGTCTGTTGTGGAGCAGGACTGTTACTGGGTGTGTTGGAGTCACTGCACCCTGAGACCTACGTCCGTAATGATGCAATCTCTGGCTGCATCCAAGTGTGAATCAGCCTCCCCTCTCCTGCTGTGTCATCGAGCTGGAATTGATCAGGCGATAGCCGAGGCCGGGCACCGTACTCTGCTGTTGGAGTGTTAGCGGCTGGCCGCCGCGGTGTCGGCCCTACATAATAATTTGCTGTGAGGTTTAATAACTCTCAGCCCCTCCGCTGTCCTGTTGGCTGCTGTCTCGACTACCCGGCTGCACGAGTTGAAGAGCGAAGTGGCAGAAGTTGGTGTCTAGCTGCGCGCTCTCTGATCTGAATATTTTCATCTCTTAAAGCTTTAGATAATGACTTTTTTTTTTTTTCTTTTAGTCAGATAAATATGCATACTTCTCCAGTGCTGTCCGACCACAACCTGAAGATCCTGAAGTCACGGTGATACAACGGCAGCGTTCCTCACATCTGCTGCAGTGATCAGTCTACTGGTCGTTTCAGCACCAGATTGATTTATCAGTTTAATTATTTATCAAATAACAAGACCATGAGTCTGCAGCCACGCTACTTTACCTTCAGCTAAATGCTAATGTCAGCATGCCGATGTTTAGTGCGTTAGCATGTTTATTATTAGCACTAAACGCAAGGCGCAGCTGAAGCTGATGCAGGTAGTTTTGCAGGTATTTGGTCATAAACCAAAGTATTGGACACAGTGATGTTTTGACATGATGGTGCTCGAAGAACGATTCATCCTGTCCTGATCAGTCTGGACCAAAGAGGCGGAGCAGCCAAAAAATACCCACCTACATTTCCATCCGTAGAGCTGCGTTGATGGCAAGCCTAACGAGTACCAAATATTAGCTTTTTGCAGCTTCTAAAATGTAACGCTGGGTAGTTTTCCTCCATTTCATATAATTGTAAATTGAATATCTTTGGTTACACAACCCAGGAAACAAGTTCAGGTTCTGGTCACTTGTGATGGGAATATGGGGGGGGGGGATAAAACACAAATAGCTTCATTAAATTCATTAAGACGGTCGGTGTTTAATTTCAGTGAATAAATCTTTGCTGGGATTCTGGGAGATTCGGTGGTGCCATCGGTTGTGCTTTGTTTCACCTGCTGCGTCGCGTCGCACCCAGACCAGGAGTGGAGGCCACGGCTTCCAGGGTTTCACCTCGTGTAGAATAATCACTTTCAAAAAGAGATGCTTTGTGACCTCGAATGTCTTTTCTCTCCTCCTCGTTTCCTGCAGGTTGACGGGGCCCTCTGGTCATCTCTCCGACGGTCCAGGAAACTATAAGTACAAGACCAAGTGCACCTGGCTGATCGAGGGACAGTAAGTGGAGTTCAGATAATTATGCTGAAGACTTTCTTAAAGAGCTGCACAGCTGTCTGACACGGACCGAATGTCTTAATTAGCTCAGGAAATCTGTGTTTTTTTCCAGACAGGTTAAATATATTGTGCACATTGTACATCCTGCTCCAAGAGTAACAAATACATTTTTCAGATGACCTTTTGGAGGTGGTCAAACATCTTCTCTGCTTATGTAGTCCTTTTACAGAGAATCCCTACACATCTGGTCTCTTGGGCCTCCAGAACAAAGACCGTAGACGCACTACATGAAACTGATACTCCCGTATTGATTTCACCCATTAATTCAGCTTCTTCCATTAAGAAACGGGGGCTAAGGAAGGAATCCTAAAACCTTGAGACAGTTGAAACCTGAGGCTGAAGCTCCGTGTTGCGTTGGTGCTCATACTGACCGTTACGTGCCGCCTGCACTGCGGCGCTTCGCTGAGATTCCGTCCAGCATCAGGACTTTGCAGTGTCCAAAAGATGATGGATGAAAATGAATGGCAAAGTAGCTGAGAAATTCAATAGGCCTCCTCTATTGTTTTAGTCAGCACAACCGCGCCATGGAGTATCGATTCAGAGCGATGGGTCTTTGTTGTTGTTGCTCATCCGAACCATAAACCCTCTGACTCCATTTGCAATTCAGGCATTTATCCAACCCTCTCATTCCCAGGCGATGAGCCATGGGTGACTTGGTCGGGGCTCAGGAGGTCACACTATTGTTCTCTTAGACAGGACGTGTAGACGTTACAGGGCTTTGAACTCCTGACCTTCCTGTTTCTGGATGGCTTCTCTAATCACCATTCCACACTGCCGTCCAGTGACTCCATTACCTACTAATGGCACTTTTATATGCCGTCTCGAGACCCCAGCGCGTTCTTAACAGCAGGTTAATGCAGTGTCACGTGCACTATGTGCACGAGAGTGACAAGAATACTGGGACACGCATCCAGTCTAGGCTTCCTCTGCAGTTACTTGCGTCCGTTGAATCCGTCTGCGGTGGCCCGAAGTGACTTTACCTGCTGAAAGTAAAATGATTAGTAAAATATTCAAATATGTCTGTGCTAAGTGCTTTGCCGCCGTGCTCACAGGGACCTCGGCGGTACTTAATTTTTAGAACAGGACTTTCTTTGCCAGATCCTCGCAGTCACTGCTTACGTTTGATTTTTAATTTACTGGTCACGAGCCTTCTTTTCTTATCGAAACTTAGGGGCTGCTGCCGTTCTTCAGATTATTAGTCTGCAGTGGGGAGGCAGGGCCACCGCTTCTCTCTTAATAAAATTGTGAAGATAAAAATGTGACTATTCATAACATTTCCTGCACATCTTGTGCCCTCCATTGTAGGTACGCTAAGTGGGCCTTTGTGTGCCTCCCTCCACTTTATGAATGATTTTCATTTTGCGGTGTTTACCAGGGTTTAGAGCGGAGACCGTTTTAAGGATCTTATGAATGTCTTCAATCAAAAACTACGGTACATCCAAATAATAGAGCACAAAATAAATGATTAGGCTTAAAAAAAGGGAATTAAAATGGTAGCGTAGGGGTTCAGGGCCATAGAAATATGGCGCATATTCAGCGTGTTGGGGAATGCAAATAAATTGTTTGTAAAATCGCTGGAGCAACTTGCAAGCTGATCATCTGTGTCACAATTTCTGCCGTTGAACTCTCAGAGTTAAACATGGTGCTGGTGAATTACAGCGGTATGAGCTCATGCTCATGCGGTGATGTCACGGGTGGACTTCTAATGCTGCTGCTTAGCGGGGGTTTGGCTGATATTAAGGTAATGACCAACCCAAACAGACATTCTCACGGTCTTCCTCTCCAGGCCCAACGCCGTACTCCGATTACGCTTCAACCACTTTGCCACCGAGTGCAGCTGGGACCACCTGTACGTGTACGACGGAGACTCCATCTACGCCCCCCTTCTCGCCGCTTTCAGGTACGTCTGCTCTGTGTGGGCTGGATTTCCTGAAGGAACGTCTGCCTCAGCTTTTTGAAAATGTCGGTTTAAGTTTTCACTTCGGCCCCTTTTTGTTTGTCCCAAATATTCTTCCCGTCGGAGCAGGGACGCCTCCGAAACATACTTTATATCATTTTAAAAGTCACCATTGAGACACAGACTAATAAGAGTTTTGCAGATCAAACTCGCACAAACCATAACTTCACTTTTATATATTTGCAGAAATAAGCAAAGATTGTTGGGTTCAGTAGCAGCCTGACTTGCATGGTAATAAAAATGTGTTTTTAGATATTTCCATTTCCTGTTCTATTGTTGCAGTGGTCTGATTGTTCCTGAACGTTATGGGAATGAGACGGTCCCTGAGGTGGTGTCTCAGTCCGGCTACGCCCTGCTGCACTTCTTCAGCGACGCTGCCTACAACCTGACCGGCTTCAACATTTCCTACAGGTGAGAGAGAGAAGCACAACATAAAAATTGCTTATTCGACCACTTTCTTTATAAAAGCCAACCAAGTAAATACAGGGGGTGGGGGTGAATGTTCTGTTTTTAAATGGCTTGTGGCACCCTAACCCTCCGTTTTCAGAAGAATAGTGCAATCCGTTTCTCGACTATAATCAAAGCATGTCCCAAAAGGCTTAAAGTCTATGCAAACTCCACTAAAGGTTGGTTCTCCAACTCGAATGCACATGAACTAATGAAATGTAGTCAACTGCCTGAAATGATACTCTTGTTTCTTTCCTTGATTTTTGAAATCTTAGCTGGGATGGCAGCTTCCACACATCAAATTGCTTGTAATCCCCTGCAGCTGAGTGCGTAGCTGCCAGGCCTCAGGGTCCACGCATCCATTCAGGATAGTGTCAGTCACTGGATGAAAGTATCTTGCTACGTGGCCGATACTTTGATTCCGAGCTCGCAGAGATGAGAACCTCGGCACAAGTCGTTTCTGTTTACTGGCTGCTGAGATTTATTTAGGCGAAGGGCCCACTTCACACCGTTCCTTGGGACACGATGACGCATACAAAGGTATCGCTTGCTGCATGATTCAGGCTGCACGGCTGGTTGACAGCATTTAGAGGATCATGTCGGGCTGCCGCCGTCCATTTGCTGCAGTATGTTTTTGTTGCATCGTTGCACCTCCAGCTACCAGTCGGCACGCTGTGTATGTTGTTTGTGTTTTGGTTGCAGCCACGCAGATTTGTCACCTGCCTGCTTTAGGGGGATGCTGACAGGAACGCTATACGGAAGCAAAGAAATGCCATAATTATTAGGATATTATTAAGAAACTGAACACTGACTTGATACATTTAACCACTACCGAAACCTTAATGTTGACATTTAAATGCTACTGAATTTATAGAATTTAAATATTATGAAATATAGATTTTGCTTTGAAAGCCAATTTGTCAATTTGTTGCAAGATAGTAGGGATTGCAATTCATTTACAATGAGACTGTTCAATACCCAAAAAATTTATTCAAGGTCCTCAAATTCAGATGGTCATTTTCACCTCTAAAGATTTTAGATAGGTGAAAATGATATACCAAAATTCAAACGTGAACAATTCGCGTCTGAACATCTGTCCTATCGGGTCGCGTTCTGTCAGTCACATGACGCAACAAAAAGAAGTGGATGCCCTTGAGTTTGTTGATTTCTGCTTTTGAAATTGAGAACATTTTCAATTCCTTGCCGGAAATTCAAACGCATACATCCAGACATATGCTATTCAAAATAAAATATAAAAATTCTATAAATAAGTCAATTAAATTTTATTTATATAGCTCTATATATAGCTCTATATCATAACAGAGTTGTGTAAGTAGAGTTGTATTCAACATCAACTTATTACGGCCTTTTCTTTGCTTCCATATCGTGTCATTACTTTATGTGACATGCATTACAGCCCAGTAATGACCCCACACCGTACGGTAGGTTACACTCTGGTCTCAGTCGTACCATTTGTGGGTCAGGTGTGGTTGTACTGTATTTTGGTACTGATGCTGCGCCGCACACGTGTAGGAATTTAATGTTACACTTTGGTACTAGCAAAAAAACAAGCCACTGGGCTGAATCATAACACCTGTGCTAATACATACTGTAAAGCTGTTTTTGGAGGCTAAGGAAACTGCAAAGTGTTGACGGAGTAAGAAATGATGGAGGTTTATTCATGGGGGTCCACAATCGGGGCTAATGTTGCTGTCAATGTGTTGATCCCATTTAGCCATTACAGACGTACGAGTTCATATGTACTGCAGCTGCATTTCAGGCCAAGATTGAACCTCTATCTCCCTTTGAACCCAGCATTAATGACCAAAACTCCAGCTTCACTCCATGTTCTGTGTATTTCCTGCATGGTATCTTTTGCGAGCTGTCACTGTCATTAGTCCGTGTCTGACTTGAGCTTTTCGGAGACCTTTTTTGGGACTTCTTTGCAGCATAAAAAAAAACGTTATCTCATTATATTGTGCTTGCTCACAGCTCTGTATAATTTATACAACTAGGGTGCAAGACGCTATACCCACAGATGGATGGATCAAACTAAACATTGTCAGGGAGCCAGAAAATGTCATTAATTTTCTCCAAGCGGGTAGTTTTAAAACCAAAGTGGAACCCGTCCCTCCCAAACATCTGCAAAGGACACAATGGGCCCCAGCGTTTTTTCCCTCTCTCATTGGTACCGTCGCCATGGCGATAGGGATTGAAGTTGGGCTGAGAAAGGCAAAGTCGGATGAAAGCGAAGTGCCCCCGGGCCCCGGTCTTTGGTGTCTGGGAGAGGTGGAGGAGCCGAAACATCAAACTATCAGGCTGCCGAAGGAACATGAAAGAATGACGAGGGGCCCTTTGTGTCGTCTCGCTCCCAAATATGTTTGTCTTCAGGAGGGGAGAAAAAAAACCTTCTCACTTCAGTCTCCTGCTTTGATGGATAATAACGTCTTCAAAACGCAGCGAAACCTTTGACGTTGACTTGTTTACTTTTGTTAGAAAAAGAACATTAGGAGCGTTTTCTAGTCTTGTGCAGTTTGCTGTGTTTTCCCTATTAAAGGAGAAGTCTGGCAATATTCGATATTATTCATGTGGTCGGCAGATTCCAGGAAAAGACCAAAACCTTGGCAGTAGTGCTGTTTCACTGTAGATTGGGTGTGTTGACCATCTGCAGACGGGCCTCCTGAGATGAGTGACGAGTGTTGAGGCAGGAGCCTGAGCAACTGCTGAGGGAGGACAATGCCAACAACACCTTCTGCTGACTTCCTGCTGCATATTTGATCTTTTAAGCCTGCACACAGCTGAGGCGCCGCTCACGCAAAAGCAGATGTAACCCAGTCGTTCCTGATGTTTTATTCAGAGTCTATATTTCAGGCAGAATTTGAATCCCGGCTTCTGTCTTTCTCCGTTTCCTTCTCTTGTCTCCCTCCCAGGGTGAATACGTGTCCCAACAACTGCTCGGGCCGTGGCGAATGTCGCGCGGAGAGCTCCACGGGTTCGGTGTACTGCGAGTGTGAAGCCAACTGGAAGGGGGAAGCCTGTGACGTCCCCTACTGCCTGGCCGACTGTGGCAGCCCCGACAGAGGTCACTGCCAGGGCAAGACATGCGTCTGCACGACCGGATGGCAAGGTGGGCTGGCACTGCAGCAGCGTCGCTCCGGCTGCCAGCGACGTGACCTCATTGTCTCGTACACCGGTTTGAATAACCGCAATGTCATCAGGTTGGCTTCAGCAGGCCCGCACGTGCCAAAGCCTCCTCAGCGACTTGAATAAGCTTCTCGCCGGGACGACGAGGGCCTCTGTCTTATTTTCTTTATGCTATTTTAAGGAGCAGGTTGTGGTGCTTTCAGTGGTGAAGATTAAATCCTTTTGTCTGCTTTGATATGGAGCTGTTCGATCAAATGATCAGATTTAAGTGCCCGGTGTGCCGCCCCCTTTTGAAAGGGGCTGAAAGCTCCTGTAACTGGGTAAAAACATATAATTGAGAGACAGAAAAACTATCTTTAGGTTTTAATGAAGCAGTAAGGATTATTTGACAGGCCGCCTCCTCCTGCTGGGTTTCCATACCAGGGTTACGGCTAATCCCAGTCTAGCAAAATAAAACCCACAATTATACTCTGGTAATTCATTTTATTTTAATCATTTTATTATCGGTGTTCAACAACATACTATGGCGATCCGAGCTTTCTAGCATTTTAAAACACACCCAGGTTTAAATGACAAAATCCTTGCCAGTAAATCTGCAGTGCAGCTGAACACGAAGCAGCTCCAGTGAAGCAGTTGGATGTTTTAGAAACAAACGTGTTAGTGACGTTATACGTCCAGATTTTACCTTTTTTATATGGTGATTCAACCCAGTGCCTCTTCAGCTTTAAGCCGCCACCGCTGTTACTGTGGCTCCCGCTGCCCCCACATCCATCTGCTGTAACCTGACTTCAAATTAACTTTGTGCAGGATCGTCATCTTTTTGGTGGAGCCATGCATATCGACTCTGTTGTTTGGTGATGACCTGACACTGCTGTATCCTTTCTTTTGTAATTTTTTTATTTATTTTTATTTAATCGGACCATAAGGACGTTTTAGCCGCTCTATTAGTTCTTAAACGGCTCCGCTGTGCCACTCGGCGCGAGCAGAGACAACAGCTTAATTTAACTGCAGTTATATCCGCAGCTCAGTGTGCTCACGATCTAATTACCAAAGCTGAGGGAGTTGAAAAACAGACCGGCGTTTTCTTTAGCCATTATTACCCCGTCATGGTGTGTTAGCCCCGCAATAGCACACTGCAGTGTACTCTGTGCTGCCAGCCTCCAAATGAACTCATTTTCTACACCAGCCAGTGTGCAAAAGCAGAGACGGATGCCTTGCACTTAATCTCTCTTTCACAGATGCGCAGCCTTCAACAAATGATGTCTTTAAGGGAGACTAAGGCCGCGTTTGTTTTATTTATGGAAATGCCACCAAGGTGCAAAAGTAATTCTGTCGGTCAGGTCGAACAATATTGGCCACCGTGGACTTTATTTTTCTGCCACTGACCAAAGCAAAAAGGAGAAGTGACCTTGATTGTTGCAGTGAATCACAAACCCTTCCTTTCCTGCCATGTGGCCGCTTCTGCATTGTCTTCGATAATGATCAATGAGGAACTCCCCTAGTGGTCAACATCCTGTTTCTGCTCTGATGGAGTGATAGCACTAATTGGTTGTTAAATGTTTTATTGCAGGCAGGTTTTCCTTTTCCCATGTGCCTTTCATCGGGTGGGTGGGATGGACGGACAGACAGTAGAGGGACAGACTGCCCCCAAACCGCATCCCGACCTGTGCGATTCAAAAGGAACCGGCAGGACGAGGCCAATCTTTCTATTCCTGGCTTGCCAGTCGTTTGCCAGGAAGCCTCTCAGAGTCTTTTCCCTCCATTCAGGAGTGATTCCGGTTCATGCTGCCGTTATTGTTCTCGTCCCCGTCCTGTAACAGGGGAAGGCAGCTCTGGCTCGGGCCATCCGTCCACACATATCCGTTAAGCCTCCGATATGTATTGTTTCTCTCCAAACAAATAAAGCTTCTGTAACTCATCTCTATACAGCCGATGACTTCAAAACTTTAGGAACGACTTTCTGATGCTAAATGACTCTAAATCTGTATCGGTGTCGGTTATCTAAAGGCTTAGAAATGCTTCTTTAACTTTTTTTTTGTTTTTTTTACCTACAGTCAATTCATTCAAAGCACATGGCCCCGATTTTTTTGAAGCCCGTGAAAGTTTCATCCTTCAGCTTCACAAGCTGGAGCTTTTATGCTGACTCGTTCAGTTGGCTTTTCTTGTTTTTTTTTTTTTTTTTGTCTCAAGGCAGTCTGTTTCTATGTTCCTCTAAAAGGTTGCAGCGCGTTTATTGTGTTTTATCATATATATTTAATAGTGCAACAAAAAGAATGAACTGCGCTTCCTGCATCGTTGAACCTCCTGTGGAGTCCTGACGCTGTGTTCTCCTTCCCTCCTCAGGTCCGGACTGCTCCGTCTCGGTGCCTGCCAACTCCTCCTTCTGGAGCCGGGAGGAGTTCACCGAGGCCGGGCTGGCCAGGGCTTCCCACAAGGCCGCGGTGGACCAGGGCATCATGTGGGTCATTGGAGGTTACGTGTTCAACGCCTCCGACTATCACATGGTCAAAGCGTAAGTTCTCTCCCCTGCGAGAATCTGCACTCGGATTTTAGGCGTTTGGCTGCTCGCTCGACATCCAAGAGATCTGCGAGACACGAGCCCTGCTGTTGCTATGCGACTGCAGGGAACGGTGTCTGTGTTACAAAAGTTGTATTATTTCTAACTTGCATGTCTGTTATGCCGAGTGCTGAAGTAATAGTTGGCTGTCAGGAAGAAGCCACAGGACTTCCTGTCTGTTGAAAGTAAACAAGAAGCAGCACTCGGCTCTGCACAGACGGCGCTGCGTCGAGGCACAAGAACGAAGGATGTAATTAAAACCATAAAATTACAGGATAGGCTGAAACTCCTCACCCTGTACTCCACCCAGGAAGGTCACACGTATTCCCTTGGCTCATATTTTGGTTTTATGAGCTTCAGGCCAAGGCCCTTCTTTATTCCTGCTCCGTCATATGAGACTATCCCCCACTAGACTGCAGCGCGTGCACAACGCAAGGCTCGGCGTCGCGCCGGATTCTGCAGATTAGCAGTAATCTGCCCATTTCTGTAAATGTTGTTGTTCGCTGTGCAGTGACAATAAAGCAGAGTCTAGTTTATAAAGGAACATGGTTTAGGTTCAGGTGTAAGAGGTCATTAGATTTTAAAGCCTTGACTGAGGAACATTTCGTGCGCTGACACATGGTAGTTTTCTGTACCAGCCTGTGAGCAGCTTGATAGGAGTCCCCCGTGTGCTGACTGAAGACCGGGGGAGACGCTTAGCTTGGATGGATATAAGATTGGATCTTGCTCTTCTTGCCTAACTCTCGGCAAGAAAACAAGCCGATTTCCCAAAAATGTTGGACTGTTTTATTTTTTTATAATAAAATAAACTCACCACACTCACATACCCTTTAATTCTTGTGTAGTATGAGAGCACTGTAATCTACAGCTGCGAGAATTAGTTGATTTAAGCCAATTAGTTGATCTAAAGAAAATGAGCTATTTTCATGATTGGTTAATTGGTTAATTTATTATTTAATCGCTTCAGTCATTTTTCAGTAAAAAAAAAAAAAAGTCAAACATTTGCTTGTTCCAGCTTCTTAAGTGTGAGGATTTGCTGCCTCTCTTTGACATGTTTGACAGCAGATGAAACATCTTTGGGTTTTGGGCTCTGGGGAACCGTTACACAATTTCTGCACATTTTATAGACCAAACGAGGAATTGATCAGCCGTGAATATAATCTGCAGAATAATCATTTGGTGCAGCTCTACTGTAATCCCCATTCCTATCGACAAGTAATGCCTCAACTGCCCAACATTATGTGTAAAGTTTCCATTTCTGTTTGTGTTCCCCATGGGCTCCATCTGCGTTTGTCTGAACTGGGTTTCCTTTTGTCTTGTCACGTTCGAGCGATAAAGGAAGTCTTGACCGACTAGTTTTGATTTGATAATTGTAAAAATGATTGAACACAGAAGAGATCAGTACATGCTCGTGTACATTTTGCAAGGGAGTGAAAATGTCTTAACGCTGTTGCGTCGTGGCCATTTTGTGTCTCCTTCCTGTAGGTACAACCTCAGCAGCAACAGCTGGCTGACCCTTGACCCCTCCGTCAACACCGTCACGCCACGATATGGTCATTCCCTGGCTCTGCATGAGGTATGTGGAGGGAGAACTGCATATCTACTAATACAATATGACTCTACTGTACATTTCACTGTTATTATAGTGCGTTATTTATATATATAGAAAATGCATCTGTAATTTCTGCCAACTCGGTGTGATGTGAACGGGGCTTCAGAAGAGTTAGGTAAGATAACACGTGACAAATAAAGTAAATGGAGGCACTAGCAGCAGTATTACGTATATACTCCCCATTCTTTTATTTATGCTTTCAGTAGTGTCTGGAACTAATATATAAATCTCAGGTTTGATATGCTACAGTTTCTTCTCAGCCAGAAAGACTGTTGGGAGCCGCTGCTGGAATAATAAGATCGAGGAGGGTTCAGGAGGAAGACGCAGTCTGTCTGCAGCTCAAACTCGGTTCTCTCAAACCACAGAGCAGAGTGTTCGTAATGCACAAATTGCATCCCGGTGTATGAATGTGTGTTGTAAGTCAATGTGGACCTGCAGGACAAATCTGAAATCAAATAAGCGGTGATAGAAAACAGATGGAACTGATGCAAGTCCTCGCAACGGCACATAATGTACCGGTTCAGGCTCCCAAACACACGTACCCTCACTGGTTTATAAAAAGCTAGAAGAAGGGTTAGAATCAGAAACGGGTTTATCGCCAAGCGGCTTGTCACATCCAGGGAATTTGCTTTGGTGCATAACAGTAAACGTAGTAAATAACGTAGAGAAAATACAGAGGAAGATGAAACAAGAGCTGTAAGTCAAGAAGCAGAAGCAGAAAATTGACATCAAGGTATGAAAAATCATTATAAAGAATAATAAAGGAAGCCTGTATTTTTTTGACTAGCAATATAAAATAAGTAATTCCAAAACTAACCAAATCAACTGTGACGCTCACAAACTGAACTACGACTACTGCTTGTAACAACAACACAAGTGCCCAACCGAGACTGTAATTCCTTGCACGTACTGTATATTATCAAGTGCATGAGGGAGTTTTACCCATGTTTACTTTTAGTAGGAAACCAAGTTTTTAAAAAGATAGATAAAGAGAGAAAATATACAAATAAAAAAGGGATTTGGGTTCGCCAGTGAGAAATAAATTTACATGGTTACTGCAACTAATATGAAAAGTGAATTTGTCAGCATATATGAAAGAAATGTCCCCCGTGTCGTCTTAAACCTTTCTATAAAATTTCATTTGAAGTAAAGTAAAACTGTTGTGTTGTATTAGTTTTGGACGTTGCCTCGCATATACATATAATCTAACTGTGCTCTGCTGTTTGCCTGTTCGTTCCAGGGGAAGATCTACATGTACGGAGGAAAGATTGACTCCACAGGAAACGTGTCCAGCCAGCTGTGGGTTTTCCACATCCAGAACCAGACCTGGGTCCTCATGAGCCCCCGGGCCAAGGAGCAGTACGCTGTGGTTGGACACTCGGCCCATGTTGTGCCTCCTATCCAGGAAGAGGCCAGTCCCGTCATGCTGGTTCTGTTTGGACACTGTCCTCTGTTCGGCTACATCAGCCAGGTGCAGGAGTACAACATTGGTAAGTTGTAGGAGCTGTCGGGGATGAGCAGAAAGCTGCAGGTCCATGTGGACAGACTGTACCAAAATCAAAAACTCACAAGTTCGGTCTTTGCATCTGCCATGTGTCTCTGAGCAAAGTACCCAACTTCAGCTGCTCCCTTGCTTTAACCATTAACCTGGCCTGGATGTTGGTGCCAAAACATATCAGTTTATAACAGCAGGAAATGAACACCGGCCACCAAGATGAAGCTAACGACTTTTGAACCCGGGTGGTGTGTTCATCTAATCCACCAACCTTGTTGGCAGGCAGCCAAACTTAATTTAGAGGTCTCATTGTCTTCTAAAAGGCAATCTGTCTGAGAAAATGGGGTGAATTAACCTGCCGCTGTGCGATGGACACGAGTACATCTCCTGTTTGCGCACAGTGAACGTGATTTGGTTATTATAATTTCCTGAACGAGCTAAGCCCATCTAACATCTGATTGCAGTGTGATGCTACTTTTGTGCTTGTAATGCATTTTAGGAACAATGATACAAAGATTTATATTGGCTTGACTTTCTCTCACTAATGAAACCCTGTGTAATCTGAGATGAGCTGTAATTACCTCCACCACGTCCCTGCTGGGTCCAAAAACTCAGTCCTCCCGAAAAAGCACCGAGACCTTCCGTAGCCTAACTGCTTCCCTTCGCTTTCTCAGTGGGGTTTCATTATATTGTGATAACGTAAAACAGGTTTTTGCGTTGCTCAGTAAACGACGTGTGTGTGACCCTCCAGCCAAGAACACGTGGAGCATGGTGGCCACAGACGGAGCGCTGGTTCAGGGCGGCTACGGCCACAGCAGCGTTTTCGACCCAAGCACCAGAGCCATCTACATCCACGGAGGCTACAAGGCCTTCAGTGCCAACAAGTACGGCCTGGCTGGAGACCTGTACAAGTTTGACGTAGACAAGAGGAAATGGTGAGGATTCCTTTAGGTGCAGATTTATCTTCATGATACTGTAATTCGTGCTGACACGGATGCTGCAGGAGGTTTTTTACAGTGTATTTTGAGCAATGTGCTGTCCAACTATGGACGTGTTTTGTTTCTGGTTTATTTTTCAGATTTTGCTTTTTGATTTGAAAAAGTATGGTCGGAGATGTAAAATATGTTGGTAGTTCACAAGCAGGAAAGGTTTAGCAACCACCGATGTACAACACAGATGTGTTTGTTTTTGGTGTAACACAATTTCTTTGAGTCAAACTTGCTAAATTCCTAAGGCAGGATGCGTTTGGGCTCAGAATCGCATCACGCAGAAGGTTCATCAGAACTTGTTTCACTAAATCTTTTGTTACATTTTAAGATGAAATGGTCATTATCAAATCATGCTGTCAAACAGTAACGTCAATTCCTCAAGGTTATACCAAAACATTGCAGTTTAAGCAAGAAGTCGGTATTTGAAATGACTTTTTTTGAGAACTTTCAAGTTACTGGATTCGCTGTGTAACTGTAAATTAACAACAGGAAGTGGGGATTGTCGGACTAAACTCGTTTTTAAGCGGCCGCGCTGCCTGTCTGGAAGAAACGGTTGTATGACCTCTATCTTTTCTCTGTGCAGGACAATTCTGAGAGACAGCGGCTTCTTCCGTTACCTCCACACCGCGGTGATAGTGAGCGGGACGATGCTGGTGTTCGGAGGAAACACGCACAACGACACGTCCATGAGCCACGGTGCCAAGTGCTTCTCCGCCGACTTCCTGGCCTACAGTCTGGGTCAGTAAAACACACACACGAAAAGCCTAACCGGGGACAGGGGTCGCAAATGACCTCGGCTAGAAATCCTATATGCAATAAACGCAGAAATGAATAAATAAAAAAACAGCAGCAGCAGCTCCTACAGTCTGCGTTCTCAGCCTCACGTGTTTTTCTTCGAAGCCTTCAATATCTTTTTCTTTTTTGTTTTTTTTTCCTGCCCTGAGCTGCTTTGCATTCATACAGTCGCACGGTTTCCCACCTGGGAGCAGTGTCCAACAACACAAACACTGCAGTTGTACTGAGCTGCTCCGCTGGAGCAGGAGAAGGTCAAATATCACAGCTCATCCCCTTTTAATACGTATAATACTCAGAGTAATGTATCCTTACGTTTTCCAGCAGTGTGTTGGTTTTTGCATTCATATGTGACACGAGTTTCCCGGATAGATGACGGGAGGGCGGAGTGTTGGCTTTATGGGAAGCTACTTGTTTTTGTTTTGCATGGTTTATTTATGTGCATATTAATCTTGTTCTTTGCTGGAATGGCTGGTAGCCGTCGTCTTCTGGGGAATGAATTGCTGGACTGGAATTTTGAATGAAGGCGTATCCTGTTCAAAGTTAGAACTGACAGTTTGTCTCCAGTCGATCAGCTTGGATTCAACCACGTCCACATTACTTTTGCGTTCATCAGGGGCTTATTGTGGTCTGTGTGAGCTCCCTTAGTTCCAATTTAGAGGTATCTTAATGCTGCAGCGTGCCATGATATTTTAGACAATAGTAGGTTTCCAACTTTTTGGCAACAGTTTGTGTTTGGCCCTTTTGCTGTTTCAACAAGACAACGCCCCCCCCGCACACAAATCCAGCGAGTCGAGTTCTTCCGTCAAGTAGAACTCGACTGGCCTGCACGGAGCCCTGACCTCAACACCATCCAGCACCTCTGAGGTGACCTGGAACGCCCACTGCGAGTCTGGCCTCACCGCCAAACATCCGTAGTCGACCAGACTGACGCTCTTCTGGCTGAATGGGAACAAGTCGCTGCAGCCAGGCTCCAAAATCCAGTGGAACGTCTGAAACCAGGAGAGTGGCGGCTGTTGATGTTCAGGTGTCGATGTATTTGATGTCGGTAGCCTGCATGATTTAGTCCGATTTCCCAGACATGTCAAAGACATTTGAGTGGCCTCTAGAGGTCGTGCTGCTCCGCACACCCGACGAGGCCAAACCGAAAACCACCCCAGAACATTTTTTTTTTTTAAAACTCTCCTGCTCACAACAAATGCTGCTGTGAGTAAGTTATAGCTTAAACTACATCCCAGAAGCTTTTAATAGTCTGCCAGGCGTCTGTGTCTCATTCACAGTATTACCATAAAGGAAAGTCGGGTCTTTAGGGCGGCTGTGGCTCAGGAGGTAGAGTAGGTTGTCTGTTAATCCCTCCTGTCCGCATGCTGAACGTGTCCTTGGGCAATACACTGAACCCCTGATGGAGGCCAGCTACGTTGCCATTGGTGTGTTTGAATGAGACCGATCTGTAAAAGCGCTTTGGGAACCATTAAGGTTGAAAAGTGCTATATAAGTGAAGTCCATTTACCATTTAATTGGCAGATCAGATTCTGCAGAACATCCCCCCGAGCTGCAGTTCTCACTTGACTCCTTGAGGATTTCTAGGTGAAGTGATCAACGCTTAATAATGTAAACACTGAACTGGGCAGACTAAGATTCACGCTGGGGTGTAAATTCAAGTCAAATGTGACGATGAACAGTCGATTGTTGTCTATTCTGATTATAATCCCATTTAAATTTCTCTAATGGAGGTTGGCACGGCTTTGTCTGAAGCCATACTGGCAGCCTCATTGTGTTAGCTCCCTGCAAACACGGCTGTAAATTGAGTCGGCCTCCTTCCGCAGTGCTGTCATAAGCTGCTCGTTAATGGGAGGCTTCAGTCTGCCTGGATGGGAGGGAGAATTCCCCGCGGGCCTCGAAATGGCCCCGGGACGTTCGCTTTTTCTGTGTCGTTACGGAGATGATTGACAGGCAGCGAAATTACAATCTCAGGGGCACAAGCGCCCCCTCCCCTCCCTGTGCAGCCTGCTTTTTTTGTTCATGAGAATTCCATGTTGGCACTGAAACATCCCCCAACAAACGTCGCTTTTCAAGCTCGTCGGAGTGGCGTGAAGAACACGACGGCGGTTCAGGCTGCAGCAGCGCAGGTAGAGGCGTCGCATGGTGTCCCATTTATTTATACATTTACGATGCCACATGTCCTCACTCATGTCACACTAGCCACCGCGGGGACACAAATTGTTTTTGTGATTTCCCTGTCAAGTGTGCATTTGAGTCGAACTTTAGAAATGGGGGGGGGGAGAAAGTATTGTCTTCCCTCCCACTGCTCTGACCTCTCCCTCTCCTCCCTGCCACTCCTCATCCTCTGTAGGATTTTGTAATTGGACAGAAAAGACTAGTAGACTATTTTCCTCACCCCCACCCCTCCACCAGCCAGCTGCAGGGCGTCAGCAGCAGCTCTGTAATTGTCTGGTAATTACAGTCGAGATGGACCGCGCGTCGAGGACTAATTGCTCCTCCTTAACAAGCTAAACGCAATTAGAGCGTAGAATTTAAGGGCTGGCCGATGTCCTGACATTGGTAGACGGTGTCATAATAAATCCCCTGACGGGCAATGCGCCACACCGCCTGCAGTGCCGGAGTGCGACACCAGAGGGCAGTGTCTACATGTGAATGTTACTCTGTGGGAGAACATGATGACTTGCACTGCATTGTACTGACTGAAGGTATGATGTACTGCAGCCATTGTTCTGCGTTCCCTCAGCTTCGACTGTCAGGCTCACATGCCAGGCGTTTTTTTTTCCGGTGGTGATGTTTGTTTGTCCAGGCTCGTGATAGGCGGCGTACACTGTCAACACACTGCTGGAACTTCGTGTAAAATCAACCCTGAAGGAATCCACCACCACATTCATTCATTTCTGGGTAAAGAAATGAATGAAGGTCAATGTGAAGGTCAAAGAAATGGATGAAGTTTGGAGGTCAAGACATCTCGAATTTTGGGTTAAAAACCAGGCTGAATTTTGTCATCTAGGTTATGCGTACTTGTGTTAATAGCATTTCAGCGACTTAATTTCAGCACTTAAGTATAGTAATAATAGTGATTATTCTGCTTATATCTAAACCAGTGGTTCCCCACCTAGGGGCCAGATAAATGGGATAAGTGAAAAACATATTTTTGATGCTTACTTTGTCAGACTTCTTTCTCTTTGCTGGTGCATTTAAAATGCATAAAGTGAAAAAAACTGAAGGAAAAAAATCCCTTTGATTGAAATGCTTACAATGTATAACCCACATTAACGCCATGAGCATTGATGGGGAGTCGCAAGTAGACCGTGTGTCATTTTAAGTGGTAACGAGCCAAAAAGTTCGCGAGCCACAGGTCTGATACTTTTAAATCAAATCAAGCCTGTTTGTAACCCGTTTGTTTGACATGACATTGAAATCACTAAATCATTGTGTACCTGCCTGTTCCTGTTCAGGGTTGTCTAACTCCGGTTGGGCCCATCGTCACCGTGCAAATGTTAAAAGCTAAATGTAAAGATTCGGGTCTGTTGTCACTTTTTTTGTTGTCTGAGAAGCCAGCGAAACACGACGGGTTTTAATGGCAGCAAAATTAATGTTCAGAAGCTGCAGCCTGGAAATGAGGTTGATCATTTGATGGCAACCTTAGTTTTCACAAGCTACTTGCTGATACGTAACCGTGATTTATTCACGTACATGCCCGGCTGCATTTTCAGCATGTCGGCTGAGCTTTCCAGCCGTGTGTTAACATGCATCTTCTTTTCATTCCAGCGTGTGACGAGTGGACAGTGCTGCCTCGACCGGACCTCTACCACGACGTCAATCGCTTCGGACACTCGGCAGTCTTCAGTGACAGGTAATCGCTAAACTAAAAGCGGAGTTGGCGGAGGGCTTCACAGAAAGGCTTAATGGATAGAAGGGAAACGCACATTTTATTTTTAAGGTCTCTAACCTACTAAAGAAAACAACAAAATAAAGCTGGGTGACAGGTTTGTGTTGCCACCGTGGGCTCACACATGTTTAATCGTGCACTCATGAGGTTTAATGTTGAAACTGAATATGTTATACAGGCAAGTGTGTTCAGCACGTACCTGCATCCGATGCTAATATATAAGCTGGGATGTAGGTTCTCTATTTTCATATGCATTGCACTTTTACAAATTACAGTTTCCTTCTCCTGCTTCTTTTTATTCACGATCACATCTCTGTGCACTTGGAAACACACTCAGCAGAGGCCGTTGGAGGGGTGAAAAAGGCAAATGTATAGAAATTTAAAGTGAGGTGTCTACTATTCGGTGGGAGGGAAAATAATTGGAAAGGATTGCTCCTGAGAAAGTAAAACTTGTTGTGGGTGACGTGATGCCTTTTGCTCACAGAAGAGCCACAAAGAGCAGAGCGGTGTTTTGCCAAGTATTGACTGAAGACATTTCATAAAGGAAGAAGTTCAAAAAGCTCAAAATTGACTTGTCAAAACCTTCAGCGCTACATCGCTTGTTGGATGAGGGACGACACCCCAGGGTTGGTGGCACTTCAATGTCACTTTCACAGAGCTGCAAACGTGACTCCGGACTGCACTTCGTGTAGTGTAGAATGGAACTGAAGGGGATTTTTAAATGATTATTCCTGTTTTTCTGGATTAACGAGGTCCCCTCAAAATCCTTGAAGCAGCTCACGTTCCCAGAGGAGAGGACCCACGGTATCATCAGAACCGATATTGTCCTCTGGTATAAAGGTACCAAGCAGGTGCTTCTCATGGAGCGCACAGTCGCCAGGGAAGAGAGGATGGAGGAGGAAGAGAAAGAAGAGCCAGGGCCTCGTCTTCGAGAGCTAACGGAGTGGATGGAAGACCAGGAATTACGATCAGATTAAAAAAAAACAAAAAGTCTAATTCTTGATGCTTATGTACTCAAAATGGAAACGTGGGAACATTTGCATGGTGCTTTTTTTATTTCTGCAAAAATCCACATGAGCTGAGTTGACAGGGAGACGAATCTTACATCGCCCAGACATACAGCAGCATGGAGGGAAGGGAAAGACGGCAAACGCTCATGACCAAGGACAACTGACAGACAGTATAACTGAGAAATACAAAAAGTAAACCTTGTTACCTTGGAAAATAATCCTTTCATTGCATTCATACATGACATTTCATTATTAGTCAGCGATATGAATAGATTGTGATGGTGCTGCGACCAGAAGGGATGACTCATCTGTAAGTATTATCTGCACCGCCAGCAGAGCGAGACACAGCGATCCATATTAAATTATACATCCTGTTGCAGGGAACGCATCAAATATTAACATGAATCACCAGCCCTGTTTGAGTCAATCCTCGCTGATGACTCCTGTTCCTCAGGAGCAATTAAGAGTTTGTTCATGCATTTAAGCATTGATCAAATTCAGATTTGACGCAATCACCGAGTGCGAGACAGAATGTAGAGCAGCGGTGTTGAAGCTTGATTTGACAGGTTACTTTGTTGCTTTTGAGAGAAAACGTTACAAGGCACTTTACGGCAAGGCTTAAAGACAAAGCGAACTACATAATGGGGAGGAAAAATAAATGGGGAAATGCAGTCTGGAGGAAATGCGCTCGGAGAAGTTCTTCTAAAAACAAAGGCAGTTTGAACATTGAAGGGAAAATACTGACGTTGCAAAGAAAAAGGGAGGGAGACATGAAAGACCTCATGTAACCCCTCCAGTTTAGCCTCTTTTTAAGGGTTTCTCTTTACTTTTGACGCACGCCACGTTCTGCTGCAACATGGATATGTGAGCGTGTTTATTTTTATGTGTCCATATACACGTACATTCAACTTCAGATACCAGATTTAAAACTAAAGGAGAGAGCAGTGCTTCTGCTCTCAGGGCAGAAGTCTTCCTTTTTGAATTGTGTCTTGCGTCCTCGGTGACTCCCTTTGGAATCTCTACTAAAAACCCCTGTTTATAAACGTACATTTCTGCGTTACTTAGTCTCTCTGTGCCTCGTCACTTTTAACTTCTTTGGATTGTTCCAATCGTGGGTTTTTATAGTTGTATTCTTTTCTACATCATTCTATTTATTTATTTATTTTCTTTGAAGCACCTTTGAAACTATAGAAATATAAGTTATTGCTGTTCATTCTTTGCGTATTAGCTAGTGAACATTTTGTCCTCCAAGTTGATGCGTTGAAGCAGGAAAAGCGGGCTCATCCACAGTGACTCACATCTTTTATGAGGACATTCTTCTCCTGATCCGGTCTGAAGTGTGCCCTCTGTGATCCGAGAGGTCCTATAATCAGGCCGGTGCAAATTTCCCATCCGCCCAGCCGCCACCACTAGCACACTCACTAATCCCAGCAGCCGGACGGAGGCCAGTGGAGTCAAATGCCTTACACCCGGCATTCAAACACACACACTTGCACACACAGCAGGGGGGTCTGTCAGGTCCATCCACACAGGAAAGTGAGCACTTGTTGGGGATTTAGGAGACTTGAAACCCAGAAAAGAGGAAGAGCACTCGGACTAAGCTCCTCTGACTCTCGCTGTGCACAAAAGGTCGCAGCCGGGGAAGATTGAAATGGGCTCCTTTTTTCTTTTTTTTTTATACTCCCTGAATCCCTCCCCTCTTCTCACCACCTTCCCCTGCTGCCCTCTAACATATTCCCTCTTTTGTCTTGCAGTGCGATGTACGTGTTCGGAGGCTTCAACAGCCTGCTGCTCCGTGACGTCCTCATGTACACCTCGCCCAGCTGCTTCGCCTTCTCCAGCCAGGCGTCCTGCAGCCAGGCCTGGCCGGGGATCCACTGCGTCTGGAACAACACCCAGGGGACCTGCCTGCCCTGGGAGAGCAACGCCATTGGAGGCGAACAGCAGCAGCTGCCGGCGTCGTGTAACACACGATCGTGTAGGTGACACCGCCGTCGCGTTGACATCCTGCAGTGGTGCACTTCCACCGTGTGGTTTCAGATCCTTGCAGTGTTTTCTTGAGTGTCTGCAGAACTCATCAGCAGTCAGGACACTGACTGATGACATGCGCAGGCTGGCAGGAACAGCTTGTTTGTCGAGGACTGCCAATGCAGGCTGCACGTCATTTTTGGTTTAGGTACCTTGAAAGTGCTTGAATCTTGCGCTCAATAAGCTGTACGAAACGTTTCATACAAAGTCTTGAAAGTTTGGAAGGTGCTTAATTGTAACGGTTTTGTTTTCAAGGTTAGGAATATACTTGAATTCAAATACACTCCTTGGAAGAAAAAAAAAAAGCTTAATTTTCAACATAATCTGGTGTTTCATCATCGACACAATCATGTAAACCTAAAATCATTTAATATTTCAGATGAAACGATCCGTCACATTTATTTGTCTCCTGGCACTTTTGTTAACAATTCAGCCACAGTTTAGTTAGTGCTGTATATGATGATGAAGGCAAAGAGTCTCACAAGTTTTGGTTTAGGTACCGTGAAAGGGCTTGAATTTTACTCTTAAAATGTTGCATGAACCCTGAAAAAAATGACATTTCCTGTGCTGAGGTCACCCTGATATCATCAGTTAATCCCCCAGAAATGTTTTCACTAATTAATTCATAATGATAATTGTTAGCTGCAGTGTGTGTGTTTCTTTGCCAGATAGGACAGGAAGATGTAACCCACAGGGACAGTTCAGCCAGTTCTCTCCACCTCCCGCTGAGATTGAGTGAGAAATTAGACTGAGTTTGTCCGACACGCCTCGTCTCATTTTCCGGTGTTGCCGTCTTCAGAAGCACCGGCAGATGGAAACGGCACCCCGGAATATCTTTCAGGCATTCCTTTAATACCACGGAGGCCTCCCCTGCTCTGCTGGTGTTTGACAGTCACCCAGAAGAAACCTCATGTCCAGGAAGGGTTGACTGATCTGTGGTTCACGGCAGAATCCAAATTACTTAATCTGCCGCGTAAGAAACGAACAAGAATTAAATAAATTCCCTGTGCTCGCATGTTAGGCCTCTAGGTCAAATTCTCACTAAGAAAGAACAGTTGAAACAGTAGATTAACACTAAGTTGTGAGAAGTGTGAAGTTGCTCTTATACATTATTAATGAATTTATTTAAAAGGAAAAAAAGGTTAGAATAAGTCTCCTTAAGTGGTTGCGTCTCAGATGAAAATAAGTATTTTGATCCACTCCTGTCTGCCAGTGGTGGAAAGTAACTAAGTACATTTACTCAAGTCCTGTACAAATGTATGGTACTACCTTACTACAGTATCAGAGGAAAACATTGTAGCACTTACATTAATGTAAGAGTTTGCAGATTTAGATTTTACGTTAAATAAACCTCAAATAAGAAAACTAGTTACAGATTAAAGATCTAACGTGTACAATCTTTAATATTTGCCCCACCATGACCAACTGCAATAACAAAATGCTACTTACATAAAAAAGCATGAGTAATAATTATCTTCGACTTTTGATGCAGGGCTTTGACATGTAGCAGTATTTTACAGTTTGGTATTGTTATTGTTTGGTAAATTAATAACTCTAAACATCCACACCCATTTTTATAGCAGCTACTTTTTAACATTATTGTATAAATATAATTTGAAAAACGACACACAGCAGCAGCAAAGAAAGAATAGGTGGGCCTTTCGCTCAGCAGACGGAGCATCTGAAATCTGCACCGTCAGGTTAAAAACCTTTCCCTCACTCCAATTGTTCTCCAGCAGCAAACAATCCTTCCTGCCTGTGCTGTCATAAAATTGTAGACTGTTTTTGGAACAAAACAGTTTATGTACCACATTCCTCCAAATGTTGCAGATGCTGATAGCGAGAGGTGTGACCAGTACACAGACTGCTACAGCTGCACGGCGAACACCAACGGCTGCCAGTGGTGCTCAGGCCAGTGTGTGTCTCTGGGAAGCAACTGCACCTCTGCCACGGTGAGAGAACTGGCCCTGCTGACCCAAAACCGCCTAACTGCAAGTCCACATCTGTATCTACACCCCCCCTCCCACCCATGTCCCCTCAGGCCTCCAGTTTTTGTCATTTTGACTAGGATACGCAAATGCTGCTGTGAGAAACCTTCCTTCCGTTTCCTCCCAAGAGGTTGCACACCTTTTTATAAGTTGGTACATGTCAAATTTGAGAAACGATGATACGCTCTTGTTTCCAAGGCTGGATCTGATTTGCCAAACTCTGATTAAGTCACTGCTCACTTTAGATGCTGTATGACATCCAGAGCCGTTTCAGCGCTCTTATCTGCACTTGTCTCTAGATGATTTGATTAATAAGGGTCAGTCTCTCTGACCGCAATTATTTGGTAATCTAATACTTGTGATAACCTGGCTTTCTACACAAAATAGCTGCAGTGTCAGTAAGAAAAAAAGTAACTGATTTATTTTGGCCCGCAATAAGATTCTTTCTTATTATTTCCACAATATCTCGTGAATCTAGAAAGACCTGCATCCTCTCCATAAAATCCTGTTGCCTTCTGTTCGTAATGAAATAACCTTTTCTTTTTTTTTTTTTTTTGTGCCATATGAGTGGGTGTTATTTATGGAGCATGAAATGTAATAATTAGGCTCTTAAGGAGCCCTAAGAGTTGACGGCTGTTCTTTCCTGCTTTCTCTTCCCAGGGGGCCATAGGGGAATACGATGTGTGCCCCAAGGACAACCCGTCGTACGTGTGCAACAAGAAAACCAGCTGCAAGAGCTGCGCTGTGGACCAGAACTGTCAGTGGGAGCCTCGCAACCAGGAGTGCATCTCACTGCCAGGTAACTGTGGTTGTTAGGAAATGGAAATAAAGCCAAAAATTACTATCACATACACAAGTTGCAGCACACACCTGCGTACTTATACATTAACTACGTCCCCAGGCAGAGGAAAACTTAAGTATTTTTCCGCCCTGAGTGTTATTTTTGTAGCTCTATTTTATCAGTTATGTGAACAATGTAAGCGTAAACTTAAGGGGTCGATCTCCAATAAAAGAAGTGATGGGATACTATGGTCAAATATTGAATCGGCAAACTGACTATAATGAGCCCGGTGAGCAAAACAGTTTTACAGAACTAGAAGTGTGGCCAAAACTACAAAAATAAGATCTTAATACATTTTTAAATGTAAGTAGGCCGTGAGTCAAATGTCCCCAAGTGGTTGTAATATTTCTCTGTAATTTCTTGTGAAACACTGGATTGTTTTACCTCTTCAGACCTCTGAAATCTAGTCGAACTAAAAAGAAAAATCGAAGAAGGAATATCATTCTTGGGATGAATTGCTCACAACTCTTACTACCAACTACCAACCTACAGTGTCTGTAGTACCAACTCGATATCTGTCTCCGTTCCAGAAAATGTGTGCGGCGAAAGCTGGCATCTGGTGGGCAACTCCTGTCTGAAGTTCATCACGGCGAAGGACTCGTACGACAACGCCAAGCTGGCCTGCAGGAGCCACAACGCCGTCCTGGCCTCGCTGACCACGCAGAAGAAGGTGGACTTTGTCCTGAAGGAGCTGCAGATCATGAGCGTGGTGGTAAGTAGGAGGAAGAGGAGGGGGCGTGTCGTCAGTTTCTGGGGTATTAATTATCATATTAGAGAAACTGAAATATCCTCAGTGGGGAAACTGGGTCGTCACACCAGCAGCGAGGGAGATATCTATAACGCTTGATACACAGAGAGTGGTGAAGATAAAAATGGATAATTACAGCAAGTAAATCACAACATCAAGACTGAAGAATTATATATCAGCTGACAGGTTTTCATGATGAATCAGAGTGTGTGTGTGGAGATGAATCAAGATAAACAAGGGAAAAGAATCCAACACACTGATTCAAGAAAGAGAACCACAAAAGTGCACAAAGAGACCATCTTTATTTCTTCTGCTATCTCTGATTTATGAGCAAAAACTTGACTTTTCCCAGTCTTTGCGCTTGGATGTCTCGTGGTAGCTGCCCTCTTTAGAAATGTTGACTTTTCTTAATCTGCAGGTGAGCTCGGGTCTGGATTCTTGTTGTCCGTGTTTTGTTTTTTTTTGGACCAGTGAGCGTGAAACAAATCTTCCATTAACAGATCCTTTCCTCGGAGCTCAGACATCTCTTACTCGCTCCATTAGAGCGAATACACGGAAATCCATCCCAACAATCGACTACCCATCGCAAGCTGCTGTTTATACCTTCAGCTGCAGGTTGCATATCCACAGATGGACGTGTGAATGATGGGGAGATGTACAGTGCTGGCTTTTAATCTTTGCATCGAGTTTGTACCGTCTGGATATGCACAGAATCCAGAAAAGAAAGTGAAACCGTGCACACGGAGAGAAGCAACATACACGGCGATTTACTCACTAAGTCCTGAATGTATTTGTCTTTGAGGATAGATGTTCTTTGTCCTTGGAGCTTTATCACTGCACCCTTTACTAGTGGTTTCTTGCGATGGTGACGGTATCGGCTTGTATTCCGCCGCACACTGAACTGAGTGAGTATTGGCCAAACAGCCAAAATTCAGGTTTAAGTCAATTAAGGTTGAACTCTAAAGAGGCACTAAAAACATTAAAGTGTCTCTGAACATCAACAGGGACCCTGTTCTACTTGTTTAATGTCTTTTTTTTTAATTTATTGATAAAGAGATCTGGTTAGAGTTGATTGCACAGCAATACTTATTTATGTTATAGAGCGGAAACGATTAACATAAATGAAAGTCGTTTATAGTCATTTTTCAAGCAAAAATAACAACCATTCCCCGGTTCCAGCTTCTTATATGCTTTTGTCTCTTAAATCATTGTAAACCGAATAACTGAATATTGTGGGGGTAGACGACAGCGTTCCCTCCCGAATTTCTGACCATTTTTGCACTAAACGATTAATCAACCAATTGGCTGATCAGGAAAATAAGCAGCAGAATAATGGATTATGAAAATAAGCGTTAATTGCAGCCCTAAATTGTAGCCAATAAATGTACAGAACATCTTCTACAAAAAGGACACTGTCCTGTGCTAAAACTGGGTTCCCACTATCACATTTCATATAGACTTTAGAAGCTGATGAGGAAGAAGTTTCCTTTTTTTTGAACCCACATGATTGGCTTAATCGCAGCTATATCTGTCTAAATGTTTTAATATCTGTCTATGCTTGGAGTCACTGGAGAGCGTTACATAATCCCTACTGTACGGTTCTAACGACCCGGTGTGCAGCCCTGCGTTAGTTTCTGTGCAGATCACCCAGCAGGATCAAACGCTGCCGCCCTGCACTGAAGCCACCCATGCAAGTGTAAGCCACTTATGGTCCCACAAAGTGCCCTGGAGCCGCCGCACGGCATATGTAATGTTGAAGCTAGATAAGGCAAAACCATCTGAGCATAAATCACAAAGTGGGGCTGGAACTGAGGAGTGTTTTCCATCCATACTAATGAAATTGTGTAGATTTCCCCTGTTGGTCTAAATTCAATTCTGTTGGTCAGTTCCACGTAATCTTTGCGCTTAAAGGTAGAGACTAAATAAAGCATAACGTCTCTGGAAAAACATTGATTTCTCAAGTGATCCTGTTCAACAATAAAATGCTGTACAGGCACAGACTCTGAATCATGCTTCTTATTAACGCTGTTCCAGACAGGATCAATCAATCCAAGAAATGCACTTAAATCCCGACGGAACAGTAATCCGAGCACTCTTTGTTTTCTTCTGCTGCAACAGCATGGCCATTGATTAGAGATGGGATGGATAACGGAGACAACAAGTCAAGTGAAGTAAAGCTGCTTTTACTGCCGCTCAGTCATTTCGGAGGAATTTCTCTCGGTACAGATGAAATATCACACTTTTCTTCTTTCTTTTTTTTTTTTTTTTTGTTGCTTGCAACCAGGGCAAAGTTGTGCTTTCTGACAAAAAAAAAACCTAGATATAAAAATCTGTTTTTGACATTGATTTTCATCAAAATGTCACATTAGTCTTCAGCTGCAGTGCATTTTCTGAGCACTTCTGAAGTGAAAAGATAACAAACCACCAACCATTTTATAAACGGTCTGTCATTTCTATTTATTTTTTTATAACCAGAGATGGTTAAAAGGCTGATCTACAGGAAAAATCAAAAAGAATACTTCTCATGAAGGGTAGGAGGAGGAGGAGGCAGTAGGAAGCTTTGGAGAGCGACGCATTTGAAAGGGAACAATGTGTAAAATCCTGGTTCTGTTTGCAGTACAAGGCCACAGTGACGCCCTGGGTGGGGCTCAGGAAAATCAACGTGTCGTACTGGTGCTGGGAGGACATGTCGCCCTTCACCAACACCACCCTGCAGTGGCTCCCCGGCGAGCCGAGTGACGCCGGGTTCTGTGGCTACCTGGCCGAGCCGGCATCCAGCGGACTCAAAGCACAAACCTGCATCAACCCGGTGAACGGCAGCCTGTGTGAACGGCCAGGTGGGTTCACGGGACGTTTTGTTGCATACGGGGACCGCTCAGGGTGCCCATGCTGTCTGGATGTTACGATGTTTTTTTTTGCATCAGCAGATACAGATTTTCCCAGCTCTCTAGATATAGCGACACCTTGTTTATCATAGTCCAGTAGAGTTCAGCGAGAAGAGCACTACCAGAGGAGGTTCGACTCCCACTGAGACAACCATGCTGAAAATCCATTCCTTCATACTGCCCCGGGGCTTGAACATAACTTTGTGATAATGTTCCCCAGCCAACCACAGTGCCAAGCAGTGCCGGACGCCGTGTGCCATGAGGACCACCTGCAGCGAATGCACCAGCAGCAGCTCGGAGTGCATGTGGTGCAGCAACATGAAGCAGTGCGTCGACTCGAACGCCTACGTGGCCTCCTTCCCCTTCGGACAGTGTATGGAGTGGTACACCATGAACGCTTGTCCACGTAAGGCATCTTATTCTGTTCAGTTTTCTCCCTCTTTTATATATATATATTTACAGGTTTAATATGACGATCATTGTGATTACTGTCTTTTGTTTTTGTTTTTTTCTCCGGCAAAGCACGCCCCACACACACACACACACACACTGTGAATATTGAGTCTGAAAATAATTTCCCCGTTTTCACATTGTTAGGTCTAATACAAAAAATAATAATTTATGCCTTTCAGTCGCTTTTATATCGGTGTGCTGTGTGTAGAATGAAATTTAGAAAAACCCCGGAAACCTTTCTTGGAACACAAAAGTGAAGTCAAAATAAATGATTTAAGATGAGTTGTCCTTTTATTGATCCCTGTAGGGAAATTCATTCTCTGCATTTAACCCATCCCAAGTGTCGGGAGCAGATTTATAAACCCCGTGGCTTGGCACAGTCCTTGTGCCATTACTGTCCCTGGCATCAATGTTAGTAGTAGACGTGTTGCCTTTTCCGTTATAGAGGATATAAGGTTTACGATTAGTCAACCGTTGGAATGTTTCTCCTTTTTAAACTGAGACAACACTCCAAATAACGCATAGACCGCATGAGATGAGTTCTGCGGTTGCAGTTTTCTGTCTTGGAAAGAAACTTTTAATTTGGGAGTCATTTTAGTGAAAACAGACGGCGTTGGGTACATTGAATAATCCATTTCTCTTTCAGTCGGAGCAGAACAGGTCAGCTGAACATGCAAAACGGTGTAAATTGCATTTACATACAAAGGGTGAAGTTCACAATAATACATGAATATGTTCTTGGGTTGAAATTAAGCTTTTCTTTTAAGGACATTCCTGTTTTCTCTATAATTAGAAGGAAATGAGATACTCGTTTGCAGGAATCTTCCTGGGAAACTAAGCAGCAGTGAATTGAGGCATTACGTTCTTCTCTGCTGTGCTAACATGTAAATCTCTTGCATTCATTTTTTGTAATCTATAATATCCAGTTGATTTGACTCAATGATCTCATGATGCCTCCGTGTATGACCCTCTCTGCAGTGTTTGCTTTTGCAGCCCTGGCAATCGGCGCTTCTTGAGTCAAAACCCATTGATCTTGCATGAAACGTTTAATTCTAAGCGTGCACAAATTCTCTCCAAGCATTTCTTCCGACCAGTTACCCACGTTGTGCTATTTATTTCAAACCAATTGTCCTTGCTGCCGTAGGAGAAAACACTTTCTGTCTTGACACATGAAAATGTTGCTGCATACTATTTAAACCTCTGATTAAGTTGGAACGGCTACATGCATAACCACCACCCTCCCGGGCAGGATTCACGAGTTGCAACCTATGAGAAGATAAAAAGTCAACATGAAATTAAAAGCATAAATCGGACGTCCGCTCGTGTAATGTTCCAGTTAATGTACCACTTTAAGCATATGTAGCAATCCTTATCAGGCCTAAATAAAACCCTAAAAGGCAACATTTTAAATAACGGTTTGTTTGGGGTTTTTTTTTACCTTAATTTTGCCGAGCACATTACACCGTGGGCCCCCCAGTAGATGAGATGACGGGGATTAATAATCTGGTTTAGTAGGTTGATAATTTAGTCTCCGGCCGGTACTTTGTTTTTGTACGGCGCAGCAGAGAACAATTTTCATTTATTTAACCTGGCAGGTCAATTAACTACAAATTGTTGCTTACAGCCATATGCAGAGAAACCCCTCGGGGGGGCGGAGAGTTAAGAATTAAAATATAGGCAAATATCTGTGGAGAGAGGCGGCGGCTCGGGAAGGAGCTAAATTAACTGTTGAGCCTTGAGGTGTTGTGGGTCTTATTCCTTTAAAGTTCTTGCCAGGCCGGACCTTCCACCCAATAACAAGCCTGCTCGTCACTCGTTTATTGATGGTGCGGCGTTAACGTTGCTTCTTATGTTTCATACGGCAGTGACTGATTAGCTGGAAGCTTTAGTTACACAAGGCAAACTCGCTGAGAACAAGCCCTGGTTCTGCTGGAATGCCCTGTTCGTACTGCCAATCAAAGGAAAGCAGTTTCTCTCTTCATAATTTTTTTGCTAAGCTAATTGTCTCCGGGCCCCAGCGCCGTACTTAACGCACAGACGTGAGAGTGGCGTTGATCTTCTCATCTAGCTCTTGAATTTAGAAAGCGTATTGGCATGTTCTCCCTAAATGTCGAACTATTCCTTTTAATGTACATCTACTCTTCTGATAGCCTGCTGTTTATCTGAATTATCTGATTCTGGAAACATTAATGGCTCTGTTTTCATGTGTTTTTTTTTTTTTCAAATAATAAGCCAACAAGATATTGGCTTTGAACAAGAATAAGAATGTCAGTGTTGACGGTAACAAATGTCCTGACTTGTTTTGTATCTGGTGTTGTGCGTTTGGCCGCAGCGGAGAACTGCTCCGGGTACCGAACGTGTGGCCAGTGTCTGGACCAGCCGGGCTGCGGCTGGTGCACCGACCCCAGTAACACGGGCAAAGGTCAGTGCATCGAGGGCTCGTATCGCGGGCCCTTCCAGACCTCAGTCCCGGCTCCATCCACCCTCCCGGGCCTGCCCGCCAGCCCCCAGCCGGCCCTCAACGCCAGCATGTGCCTCGGCGAGGCCAAATACAACTGGTCCTTCATCCACTGCCCAGGTAGGGATGAGTTAGCTCATGTGTCTGCACCCTTGGGGTTGTTTTTATTAAATAAGGTTTGTGAGGTTCATGCGGCATGTGCTTTGTTTACTCGCCGGCAGCTTGTCAGTGCAACGGACACAGCCAGTGTGTCAACGAGAGCGTGTGCGAGAAGTGCGAGGACCTGACAACCGGCCGACACTGCGAGAGCTGCATCTCCGGCTTCTACGGAGATCCGACCAACGGGGGCAGCTGCCAGCGTGAGTATCAGCCCAGCACTAAATCAGGCAGTCAGGCTCTCTGCGCACGGCTTCATTTAACTTGTCAGTGTTTTACAGTTCAGTTTTATGTCGGCCATTTTCCTGATTCCTGGCTGCACAGTAAAGCGGCACCCGTGGGATATTGAAGATTTACTCCGCTCTACAGCTAAGACTGACAGTCAATCGGACAACAAATCAATTGTCCGCTCCTTCGACAGCTTAATTTACCTCCCCAACATATTCCAGCCACGGTGTATGTTTTCAGCTTTCTCTTTTTTCATTTTTTTCATTTTTGGAGCCCTAATTCCAAGAGTCCCTCTGGAATATATATTTGCTTGGTTCTACATCAGTGACAGCCAATCAATAAACCAGCCTCTCTGCATGCCTTCATTCATCTGTCAGTATTATGCATTCGTTGTTTATGCTTCTCCTGGCTGTACAACGCAGTTCCCCTCAGGCACATTGACAGGCATGTTTAACTTCATGTTTACCGGCTAATCGTGTCATTCTTTACATCAGTTTGGCGTTATGAGTAAAGTAAAAACTGCACAATCAATACCTCAGAAAGGAGGCGATGACATGGTATATAAATATGGCTTGTTGTTCCACCAGCTGTCCTCAAAATTGCCAAACCTAATAGACATTTGGCATCTGTTGACTGTCACAGGAACTGCCTCTTGGGATGTGCAAAGTCACCTCTGGTGGGGAAGAAGCCGGAGCTTGTGTGGGAGACGCAACGTTAAAGTTGGGTTCACCTCTGCGCACAGAATTGGCTCCAGAACTAAACTTCTGGATGGAAGCACAATTTATTTGTCCTCTTCCTTGGAGAATGAGGCTGTTGCAGACGGGTGTCACTCTGGCTGATCTTTGTGCTTTGAAGAGCATTTCCGAGTGTCTTTGAGACTCTGAAAAGTCCGGCTCCTGGGGACTCCTGGGGGACTTCAAAGCCAACGTCAGCAGCAATGGGAGGATCTGCCTGTCTGACCGGAACCCCAGTAGTTTTTTGCTGTTGGACATACGTGCTATAACAAAGCGCCGTGAGTGGACCTGGAACCTGAGCACCTTCAGCCGACGATAGATAATTGACTTTGTATTAGCAAGATCTGCGGTCGAGAGAGGAGCAGAGCGGTCAGCTGACCACCACCCTGTAGTGAGTCTGATTGGGTGGTGTAGAAAGTCCGTCAGTCAGCATCCTGGGATGCAGGAAGCAGTCAGGAAAACATCACACATCGTGACTTATTCAGGAAAATGATGCATTAACAGTTTACACTAGAACAGGAGAATAAGATTCTACAATGGGGGGGGGAGCGGTCAATCCATCACCCTCTATATAAATACATTCAATGTGCAGTAGTGGGTTTGTTAATTACAGGGTTTGTACAAAGTCTTGAAAGTTTGGAAAATGCTTAATTTTAGGGAGGAATGTGCTTGAATTCAAGTGCTATGAGATAACTTTGTTATGATATAGCGCTATATAAATAAAATTTGATTTGATTTTAATTCGTATATACTCCTTGATAAATGCTTGATTTTCAACATGGTAAAGTTCTTGTGTTCACTCCTCAATCATAGCCAAATAATTCCTCTTTTGATCCCTTTTCTCTGGAAATTGGGAAGCATTAAATAATCATGATCAAAACATACAATGAAAGTTAATGTTCCCATTAAGTAAAATAAACATAGTGACAATATCCATTGATCGCTGTGGGTATGAAACAATTCTGTTAACTTTACTTTTCGCAGCTGCACAATTTCAGATGTGGGGACGAAGGCTTTGAGAGTCTGGAAATATTTTGGTTCAGGCACCTCGACATGCGCTTGAATATGACTTTGACACTTTTCATGTTTCACGTTTGTTCAGCCTGCAAGTGTAACGGCCACGCCAGCATGTGCAACCCCAACAACGGCAAGTGCTTCTGCACCACTAAAGGCATCAAAGGAGATCGCTGCCACCTGTGAGTTTCACCTACTCCATCCCTCCGCCCTTCTCTCTGCACTCGCACATGTTCTCCTCCACCTGGGCCATGCCTGCAGGTTTACGAAAACCTTGTAATGGTCATATCTGAGCACCCTACGGTTTAATTCTGGGTGGGAGAACGTGGTTTAATATGTCCATCACAGGCAGTGTTTGTGACACCACATGCTGACTATTTCTTATTGGCCTTTAGAGACGGCCCTCAGATAGCTGCTGGGCTTTTTCCAGGAACCTTTATTTATTTATTTTTTTATGAACTCTGGAGCTTAGCGCTTGTTATGACAAGAGGAACCTAAAAGTAGGTCTACCTTCTGGGGATCGTAGCACTCGTTTGTGGTGGCCTAGGAATCATCAGGCAGCCAACAAGCACAAGCCACAAGTCACACAGCAAGTTTGCACTGGTCTGCAGTAGTGTCAATGTTAGAAGTAGGAATGTGATATTCTTCTAATGTATTTTTAGGTTAAAATGCAAGATTATGTAGTAAAAGTACAAGTCTAAATCGTTGGAAGCAGTTATTTGCTCACGTTTTCAAAAGTCAAAAGCCCTTTTTTATGTGCAAAATGTGTTTCAAGGTTTTCTTCAGAAACACAGATTTACAAAGGCCCGCAAGGCCACGTGGTAAAATGTTGATTTTAAGGAAAAGACTCAATAACCCTCCATGTTCGTTTTTTTTTTCTTCTTTTTTTGGCGTACTTTAGTAGCAGCTGTTCATTAGCGCTAGAGTGTCAGCACTAATCTTAACCCTGGCCTTCATTACCATAGGGCTTCCCAAAACCCATTAAAAACTTGATACACTTTCACAAATGAGTGGCCATCAGTATGAAGATGAGGCTGTGTATTCTAGCAGTTTCTGTGGACAGAAGGTGTCCGTTAACGGGTTCTGTCACCTTTCACTAGACCTTCTGTCAGTCTTATTTCCCTGTTGGACTGAAGGTCAAGTCTCGCACCACCGTCGGCTGCGTGTGATGCGTGGGTTTTCCTCCCACTCTGTTTTTATCAGCAATTAAATGGTCCTAGTTCAACTTCCCCCTCTCTCGCTGCCTTTCCCTCATGTTTTGCCTAATTTTTGTTCATCTATTCTCCACCTCTCTTTCAGGTGCGAAGTCGAGAATCGCTACCAAGGCAACCCCCTCAAAGGAACATGCTACTGTAAGAGGAAGTCCAGTTATCAACTTCAGTGAAAGTGTGTTTGTGTGTGTTTGTGTGTGTGTGTGTGGTCAAACCAAGAAACCACCGTGAGGCCTTGCTCTGCTGCCGTGTTCAGGTCCATGCCAAGACAGTTACATGGCTCCTAAATCAAAGTAGGTTTCAAGTAGTTTGATGTTTAAAGGAATAACGGCCAGAGGAGAAACAGCCTATTTTTTTTTTTTTTTTTTAAACAAGTCACAGGTCGAAGGAATCCAAAGTGAGACGCAGGTAGTGGAGACTTTGAAGGCGCGTACTTCTCTTTCCCCCTGCTGCTCAGTGGTTAGACGGCTAGTTTGGATTTTATAGTTTCGGACCACGAGAGAGGTCTTTGGCCCATGCCTGCTTCGTGTGTGGCTGCGTATTATCGTGGACTAGTGACAGACCGTGATCTCCAGCTGTAGTTTTAATGCAGGCTTGCACGCAGCCATATAACCCAGCGTCTATCGTGACCTTCATCACAGACACAGACGACTGATATCGCACACTAAAATCTTCTTCAATCTTCAGGTCCATCCGAGAAAGTCAATAGAATTTTGAAGTAGAAAAAGAACGGGGGAACTGGGTAATATCCTGCCCCGAGCGCCGACTCAAAAACATGTTCTTGTGTGACTTTCAAACTGGACTTATCGAGCTCCTCTTCTTCTTCTTTTGTAATCTCCCACCGCACTCTCCCACTCCCACACCGCCGGCTGCATCGCTTCATACAGACACTCTCCTCATCGACTACCAGTTCACCTTCAGCCTGTCGCAGGAGGACGACCGCTACTACACCGCCATCAACTTCGTGGCCACACCTGAGGAGGTATGTCTCTGACAGTGAACGCCCCACCGCCACAGCAGCTGTCACTTTTATTAGGTTTAAAGATTGTAGATGTTGATGGAGGTGGTGATTGTCAAACAGCTACGTACGTTTCTTCCTAAGACACTTCTCCAATTGTATCTTTACCATTTGGGTAATGATAAAGTGATTTATAGATAATGGTAATAATAAAAATGTCATTTTTAACAGACCTATGAACTAAGTCTACCTTTACATCATGATGACCAAACGTTTTAGCTAATGCAACGCGGGTTTCTAATGGTTTGTTTGGCTCAATAAGAATTTTCCAAGCTCACGACGGGACATTTCATCCTTTCTTAGTTTCGGAGAAATTCAGAATCACCCAAATTCATTAGCTCCACATTAAAGAGAACTCTTAGAAGTGGCACTCAAAATGCTAGAGTGTATCGTTTTAAAATCTTCCACAGTAATAAGAGATTTTACAAGAAGCGTAATGGTTGCTCTCTTGGGTACATTACAACCCAGTTAACAGAAGCGAAACAAAAGCGGTATTTTATCATAATAGTGTCTTTATTAAGTTAGGAAACTCCCATTGAGACTGACCTGAGTACATAAAAAGGTATGGCTACACAATATATCAAGCTACCCAAGAACAATAATATACAATAGAGCACAGGTAATATATATGTATACTAATATAAACATAAGCATAATTTGTAAAGAAGGCATGAAATAATACTTGAAATGAATGAAACGGTCCCACTCACTCTGTTAACTTAACAACCCAATGAACAAATTGAGAAAACAAATTCACCACTGCCTTGACGGTAAAAGTCAGTGTGTCGCTGATGAGCACAGATATTAATTTACGTCAGACTGAAGTGTAAATACGCGGCGTGAACTACACTCATCACACAGATGTTTCCCCGGCAAATGAAAGCTTGTCCACGCCGTGTTTACCTGGCTGCAGCATCTGGAGCCAAAACTGAAACACAAGGATCAGATTAAATACACCAGATGGTATTTTATTTACCCCCCCCCCTTCCCCGTGACAAAACTTTGACCAAATGGTAACAAGTACAGAACTGCGATCCCTTGTCAGCTAGACAAACAAATTCACAGGACGTCTTTTGTCTTGCTTGTGTCACTTTATGAATTACCCAGTAGAAATGTAACTCCCCTCACATCAAGACCTTTTGGGTGATGATGTTACTGTGTTCAGCAGTCAGGCAGAGGCCAAAAGGGACCTTAAAAGTACTTGAAAGGTGCTTGAAGTTTTGTCTTAAAAAGCTGTATGAGCCCTGTAACCACACATGTAAAATATCCCTTTACAGCTGCACTTGCATGTATTTCGATACATATCATTTTCATCATTGACTTCTTGTTCAAACACTAGTTTTGCTAATTCAGCTTCCATTAGCTGTGCAAATTTGCTGTAGTCTGAAACGCAGTAAGTGTTTGTGCGGCGAGGAGAAGAAAAAACAATCTCTGCTCAGCATTCGCACTAAAACGGGGGGGGCTTGCTTGTTTCTTTTCTGAATCCTGGCCCACCTGTCTCCGCTGCACATTTACATGAAGTGTATGACTGCGGATGATGATGATGATGATTGCGATGAAGGTAACTTCATGTGTTCTGTGTCCCCTCCGCAGCCAAACCGGGATCTAGACATGTTCATAAATGCTTCAAAGAACTTCAACCTGAACATAACCTGGGCCACTAGCTTCACCGGTAGGTCTCAACAAAACCCCGCAGCAGTGCCGAAAAACAGTTGGACTATAACAGAAAATCATTCATTATGCCAAACCCGCCCTGCACCTGGCTTCTTTTAGACGCACTGTATCCAAAAAAAACAAATTATTTGGTAGTTAATCTCAAACTCATTACTTCTTCTCGCGTAATTTAATTGTTGTAAAATATGTTTGGTATCCAACGTTGAGGTAATCCCCTACAGAGGGCGCTGTCATGTTTGATTTGTTCATCTCGTATGGATGAAAAAATTCTCATTAGGTTAATCTTCTCTGAGTTTACACAGAGATAAGCCTCTGTGTTTAAATATATAAAGGTATACTCATTATACTCTCTTCATCAACCTCCTCCTTCGATGTCTTTACTCTTTTTACCCTCCTCCATCCCTGTCCCTCTTTTCTGCTCTCCTTCCTGTCATTCAGCAGGCACGCAGACCGGAGAGGAGATCCCCATTGTCTCTCGGAGCAACATCAAGGAGTTCAAAGACAGCTTCTCCAACGAGAACTTTGATTTCCGCAACAGCCCAAATATAACCTTCTTTGTCTACGTCAGCAACTTTACGTGGCCCATTAAGATTCAAGTAAGCTTCGCATCAGCTCAACAGAAACGCTACTGGTTCACTTTGATGTAAAGCAGGACGTAGCTCGTGCTACAGTCTAACAATTTGACATTGTAGTCAAGCTGCACTAGATGTGAGAGGCAGAAATTACTGCATTTTAACCAGTGATTGTACACGTTGCTAAAATAACTGCATGCACTTACATAATAACGTGTCTCTCGCACCGTTAGGGGCTGCTAATCTGGAAATGTAGCCAGTGCACCTTTTTGTTTTTAAAGCCTCGTCTCGCGTACATTTAATACGTTTTTTACCGTATTCCACCGTATTCAATGGTTTCATGCATGAAATTGTTGTGTTTTTTGCCAGTTATATTATGGAGCCGTGTGAGGGACCGAGCAGGAAGGCAGGAGGACACCGTAGTTATTTATCAAAAATTGGTTTTATTTTACCCCGGAAATTATTAAAAACGCGCAATAAATCGGGCCCATGAAACGGTCAACTAAACAGAACGAAACAAAGGCGTTCCAAACAAGTGTCCAACGTGAGTAACTTAAACTGACCAGAACCAAACAAAACTGAGCTCCCAAAGAACACAGGGGAACATAAATACTGGCTGACCAGACCAGTTACGACACACGGGGGGGGGGGGGGGATTACAAAAACAATTAACCAGTCTGGCCAGTCTGTGAACTCAAACAAACATTTCCAAAACACAGCAAAATGGAATCAAAAGTTCTCCCACAACAACTCATACTTTCCCCAAATAATACTTTAAACATTTCCAGGCTGGGCTGGCAGGTAGTTGGAACTTCCTAATTAGTCCACTCAGTTCGTAAGGCGTGCCTTCCCTGGAAGCCACCTTTCGCTTGTTGTTCCGCTGAGATGACTCCAGCAGCCGAACCGCGGACCCCCCAGCACCGGTAAAACAAAAAGAATTAAACATCTCAATATAACATAAATATTGTCGACTAACAAAAGCCAAATGTGCGCTCTACGTATGATGTGATATCAACGACTAAATAAACCATGAGTGTTATACCCTCAAAATGTGTTGTTATTGTTTTCACCTGTATAGTACTGCAAATCAAAATAATACCAATTTAACTAATGTGTGACCGGGCGTGGGGTTACCGTAACTTTTGTTAGTTGTGTGGCTTCAGCTGGAGCCATCACAAGCCGTGTGACTACCAGGGTGCAGCAAGAGTTTTGTGTGCGTGTGTGTGGTTCCCGGTCTGCAGTCGTCAGTACCTACCAAAAGTGGTCCAAGGAAGGAAAATCGCTGAACCAGCAACATGGTCAAGGCTCATTGATGCGCGTGGGGAGCGACGACTGATCCAACAGAAGAGCTCCTGTAGCTCAAACCGCCGAACAAGTGAATGCTGGTTCTGATCGAAAGGGGTCAGAACTCAGAGCATCACAGTTTGCTGCATATGGGGGACACTCGGGGTGCCGTGCTGTCTGAATGTGGGGGCTGATCGGTGCTAGCCCTTTGCATGTCGTAAAGCCACAGTTCAGACGTCACTGTCAACAGGTCATTTGAACTACTTTCCTCTGAGCAAATGTCCCTGTGGAAGCTGCTTATAACATGCTTGTGATTAGGACAATGTTTCTGGAAAGAGACGTTGTGCTTGAACAAGCACCAAAATAAGGTTCCATTCGCCAATGTGAGGAGAATGAAATTTCAGGGACGGATATTTCAAACCTCGACTATTTAAAAGAGCGAGAAAATGACAGAATGTCACGGGTGAAAAAAAAAAAAAAAACCTGTGGTCAATTTTCACTTTGACTGGTCGGCCTGTCGGCCAATTTTCTACTCAAAAAGCCAAAGAGGTGGCCGGTAAAATGCAAAATGTAAATGTTGGCAGTCAGCAGTAAAATGAGGTTCCTGTATTTGGTGTGCAAGAGCTTTTCTCCAGTGTTGATGCCTCTCCTTGGCTGTAGCAGTGAATAGGGCTCTGTTTCTGCTCGCCTGGTAGCTGGCGGTGTGTTGATGCAGCACAGCTACGACCCCTCGCTCGGTTAACCACTACCACGTGGATGGCTCGTGGAGAGAGAACTGTCCCTCCATAGTGCTGTGGCTGAGCGCCGATGGCGAAGTCGCGCCGACGTAATGCTGGTGTTGAATGCCTGTAATTGCTTTCCTTTCAAACATTCATACGCCAGCTATTCTGTGTTGTCACAGAAGCTTTGATGGGCTTCTGACTGGCTATCGTGTGTCCATAAGAATCATAGTATTCAATAGTATTCCATGTTCACTTGCGAGTTTATTAGGTACATACGGTACACCTTGCTACATTTCGCCACACCATTTATATTGTTGGTGTGAGAGCTGGAAACAGAGCGGTTCGAGCACATGTCTGTACATCTCGTTTGTTTAGGCCCGAAGGTCAGTAGTCCGCATCTCGGTTCCGGTAGACTATCCGCATGTTCGGCGGCAAAGTGCAGCACTGCTACTACTAGTCGAGGAGCACTATTTCAAAAGTTGCTGTTGGAGCCAGCTCTCGCGCTCTCGTGTCTTTAGGAGATGCAAATTCGAGTTGAGGCTTGTAAAGATGTCGGTATGATGCAATAGCCAAACTACAGCCTCCAAAATGACCATAAAGTTGAATCCGCTCCGCTCTAAAGTCTAAATCTAAAACCTTCATGAAGGGAGGATTTATTGCAGGACTGTTGTCTTTGTCTTAGCTAGGTGGACCTAATAAAGTGTCAGCTTGGTGTATGGCAGTGCAGTACACATTGCTGCCTCCCACAGTGTCATTTTCCTGTAACCACCGGGTGGGCGCCAAAATCAGGACCTTGGCATTAGACCGCAAACGAACTTTAAAGGTCCAATCAAATGGTGTCATTACTTTTTTTTAATGCAAAGCGTTTCCTGTTGAAACAGGATGCTGGGACAGAACATTAGACCGTGAGAAAACTATATCATTTGGGCTATTAGTTATGGGAATAAAGCCAGTTTGATTTCATAGGGTGGGCAGAAGGGTGCGATTTTTGAAAAGCTTTTGCTGAATTTTGCTTTTTGAACTTTCTAGTTATGCCCACTACTGCAGCATCAGGTCAACGCTGAAGATGCAGTATTTAAAAAGTAACTGTTTCCCAGGAAATTCATGTGATCTTTAAAAAAAAAATGGATGCAGTTTAAAATGCATCTTGACTGTTTGTTGCCATGATACAAGCATGATAATGCACTCTGTAAGCTCCTGATATAGACAATAATGGCCTCAGCTGATGACTTATATTGGGACAAGGACGCCTCTCTTGGTACCCTAGAACCAACAGGTCTTAGTACCTTATTGAAAAAGCATTTTTTAAGTAAAAAATGTAACATTTTGAAATGGGTTTGTTGACATTTGATCAGGTCTAACGCTGATTGCACCTGCCCTGCTCAAATTATTACTGGTGCCTCAGAGGTGGAGAATATAAAATACCCCATATAGCTTTGTGTCCACATGCTTACACATGTGTACAGCTGTCAATAAAGCTGTTGAATTACACTGACTTTTAAGCAGGTTTTTGGAGTTTTGATCGTACGTGTAACTCACATAGTTAGAACATTTGGGGTTTGCAGCGTGATAAACAACAGCATCAAGTCACTGGTCTGATGCAGTTGGACGAATGCGCCGTCAGGATTGTGCTGGTTTTGGAGAGCGAGGTGCTCTGGCCCTGGCTCTTTGTGCACTCTGTGGAGCCGGAGTCTGTGTGCCTCCCCGATCAGTTCTGCAAGTGATTTGACTGGTTGCCCCGTGCAAGCTCCTTCCCCCTGCCCTCCCCCTGGAGGGGAGAAAAATCCTGCCTCCGTCGTCCCTGTCCTGTCTTGTGAGGGCTTTTTGTCTCCAGCTGCTGCCATCCAGCCTCAGGAGGTCTCCCATCACACGACCGAGAGCTGAGCTGAGTTCAGAGAGCCTTCCCCTCTCAGCTTCTTCTGGTCCACCTCACCTTCTGTCTTGGTGGGTGGGATCATACAGAAGATCACCCCTGTCCTTGACACTAAAGCACGCAGGTCTGCTGGCGTGTCATTTTTCTCCCTTGCACTCATGGAGCTTTACCTTTGTCAGCGAGGTAAAATTTTCCACTTGGTTCTCTTTTTCTGCCGCTGCTCCTCACCTCAAAATAGTGTTTCCACCATTTCTCCCTATTAACAGCCCTTCGTTTTTCTTTTGTTTCCTTTCCTTCCTCTGCTTGCTGCCAGCGGTCGACTGCTGTGTGTGTGTCTGTGTGTAATCGTAGGCAGTTGGTCCTCCAGTGTTGGCAGGCAGAGATCAGACTGTTCATAAACAGCAGCAGAGAAGAGCAAGGGCAAAGTGGAATGTTAAGTTGAAACACATGCTGCATTCAGAGTGGGCTGTGTGCAAGCGAGGACCTCTCTCCCCCGGCTTTACTGTGCAGCTACACAGAGTGCTCTCTTTCTCCCGCTCGCTCTCCCGAACACACCACCTCAAGGCTGCTTAAGTTTGCTTTCACCTGGCCGGAAGTAGCGTTAGAACGGCGTGCTCACCGTATGTATGCAAGAGAGTTTGTTTGTGTCCATTTGCATCGACTCCACTTGTTGCACTCTGTTGCGCGCAGTATTTTACCCCCCGAACGGAACAGGTTTCCACTTTGTGTGCATCGGATAACATATACAGCGCAGATGTTTGATCGCAGCAAAAAATGCTTTCGTATAGTCATTGTGGCCCACCAAAAACGAGATCCGTTACAATGGTCAAAGGGAGTTTTGTGATGACTTCATCCCCGTTGAGCAGCTCTCATCATCAAAGCAAAATCATTTGCACTCGGATGAGTTAGCGAGGAGTTCTCCCACTATGAAGAATAGATTCTGAATTTAATGTTTGCAATGAAATGCCAATCCCAGACTAATTACATTAAAGGGCTGTGATCTCCTGTTCCGTGCCTTAGTGAACGTGTCGTGATGTGTTGGAGATTAGAACAGCCTCCAATTTAAGACCCCGCTGTGGAGGAGTAGCAGCAGCTGTAGCTATCAGCTGGCAGGGCCGCTTGGCGTATCGGTGTCGACTCGTGGTGTTTATATGGGCCGTGCACGGCTGTCGGATGGCTGTGTCTTGACGCTGAGCACAGAGAGGTTCGCAAAACAGAAACTCAGCGGTTTAGCCAGCTTGCAGCAGTGGCGGATACAACAACAAAAATAAATAAAAAAATCAAGACGGCAACTTGTTATTTAAACCGCAAATATAATTAAATGCAACCACTTGAAAAAATAAAAAAGATACATTGCATATTAATAAATATAGGAAATGGATAAAAACTGTTTTGCCGTAAGCATATAAAGATGAGAAGTCGGAGAATCACCAAAGTTAGAGTTCTTCATCTGGAAACCATGAATATCTGTACAAAGTCTTTATGTAGTCCATCCTACAGTTATTGAGGTAATTCAGTCTGAACCAATGTGGTGGACGGACATACGGACCGATATTACCATCTGTACAGAATTATCTCACACACGCTCTCCAGCTCCACCATATTCAAAATACCGTTTGTTTCTCTTCTGTCCTTTTTTGGGTTTTTTTTGTGGAGCGCGATGAGCGAGGCCCTCCCTTGCGCTGATAACGACACTCTCCCTTCAAAACTCCTATATAGTTCAAGCGGCTGTCAGAAGCCATTAAAAGGCGGAATATTTCCAGGCTTAATGCCCGGCGGCAGGATGACGGGCCCTGCTGCGAGATCCTTTGCGGCCCCTAAAGACTCCCCCTCTGCTGGGGACATAACGAGAGTGTCACCAGGGCCCCCTGCCGCCACCGCCAGCCTGTCTCTTGAGACAGAGAACCGCACACGACTGGTACTTGGGATTAGTCGCTACAATAACTGTTGTCGCACATCGTCTTAGCGAGACCGCCTGCTTGTGATTTTCAAAAAAATGGAGTTTTGCAGTGATGACATGACGCTGAGGCTCCTGTCATTGTTGAGGGAGTTAGTGTTGTTCGTGGGGGGGGGTGTCTTTTAAGCATCTTTAGACGTAGATGGCTTTGTTAGGCCACTGTCGGAAAGCAAACCGGGTTTCAGTGCACCAACTGACGAGGCTTCTTTAATAATTCAAAGCTTTGTTCTTAAAAGAATCCCTGCCACTCAGAGTTCTATAGTTGTTCTTTAACCTTCTTCATTTTTACCTCGCATTTACATTCATGAGCGCAGGAAGAAAAAGAACGATTGGCTTCTTAGAAAATCTGAATAATTTCCCAAAATTTCTCAGTAGTTCTTTTGTGAAGACACTTAGTAACAAAAAAAAAAAAAGTCTGGACTGTGGAACCGATTGTAATGTGCAAAAAGTGCATGAGAAATATTAAGAAAAGCCCCAAAAAAAAATACGCTCTTGAACCACGCAAGAACCGTCAGAACCATTAAAAATAATGAAGACCAATCCAAAAGAATAACTCGATCCTAAAATGCATCTAAACATCGGCCGGCAGTTTGTAGAATAAAGTAATTAATAAGTAATAAAATAAAAGATACAAGAAAAGACTTGCTAATGAAAGCAGCCATTTGTCGCAGCAGAGATTGCTCGGTGAACGCTCACAGTCATGTGGGGCCCTGATTGGCATGAAGCACTCGATGTTGGCAGCGTCGGTGCCGGCTGCGATACCCAGGGAGTCGGTCTAGTGTTGGTTACCCACTGAGAGCTGCGCAGCGGACAGCTTTCTAAAAGTTTTCTCTGGGTGTTTTGGCACTCTGACCTTCTTCAGTGTTCAACAGTCTGGAGGAGAACGATCACACTGAGGATTCGGCGCTCAACAGTAATCAACGGCAACACATTAGCGAGCCAGATGGTGCTGACTACGCAAGTAAATTAGACCCCGTTCACAGAGCACGCACCCACCCCTGTCCTCTCACACCAGAGGCCCTTAGCAATGCGTTGTAGATTGACGCACATTCAAGTTTGTCTATGCGTGCATTGTAATTCTTGATCACATACTAAGGATTCATAGACTAATCTGACATGCACGCTGCTGGGCTTTCTGGCTTTTGTCTTTCTTTTTTCTCCTCGTCGTCCTGCTTCTTCGCTGGATTTGGACGCAAATCCCTGCTTTGCCGATGAATAATGAGCAGGAGCGGCGATAGGTCCTGGTCCAAGGTGTCACCTCGGAGAAGCTCTTCTTGCGGGCAGGAGGCACAGTGCCCTGGTGTTGCCAGAGAGAGGCAGTGTTGTGTTGCTGCAGGACATTTTCGGGCAGTTGTGGGCTTAAGTGTAGGGGGGGGGAAGGTGGTCGACACAACCAATGTTACCCCTGGCAACCTTGATTAAGACAGGCTGTCGTTAGTGCAGTTGCTCTTGTGATGATTACATGGTGAATATTTCTGCCCACGTGTGCAGAAATTAGATTTTTTTTTTTTCGTGCCCTGGCTGTGGGCAGCTGAGAGGCCGACTGCTGCCATGGTGTCACTTTTTGACAGGCGTGCACTCTGGAACACAGATGAACAGACAAACTGGGAAAAACCTCCCAGTAGATGAGGAAATAAAATCCCTCGGCAATCCCTTATCTTGAGACTAACTTGTGAACCACTCAAAATGTATATACGCACTACAAAATATGCAGTACAGATACAGGCACTGGTTGACAACATTGTATAAATATACATAGGTGATTTACAATATGCAATACACACATACTGTATGTACTGTCTGCCTGTTGTGAGCAGAGGCAGCGTTATCTCTCCCGCTCGTTTCTCAGATCTACAACGTCGACTCCGGTCTAAAGCTTGCATGTTATATGATAAGTGTATCATTCTGACCTTATTTTGTTTTAAAGTCTCTATAAAAGAAGGTGTCTGATTCTGTCCGTTGTCGTTTGTTGGGGGGGGGGGGGGGGGGGGGGGGGGGGGGGGGGGGGGGGGGGGGGGGGGGGGGGGGGGGGGGGGGGGGGGGGGGGGGGGGGGGGGGGGGGGGGGGGGGGGGGGGGG
>JAVQJF010019566.1:0-24307 GCA_036023855.1 Gadopsis marmoratus | reverse complement strand
TAGCTCAGCAGAATACATCTGTACGCCAAGCTCAGTTGAACCAGTCATCCATTCGGGCCAGCTTTCGGGTTGCTCAACTGATAGCAAGCAGCGGTAAACCTTTCACTGATGGAGAGTTTGTCAAGAAATGTTTGAATGCTGTCGTGGAAGAGGTGTGTCCCGAGAAGAAAGATGTCTTTGATGCCGTGAGTCTGTCGGCAAGTACAATCACCAGACGCATTGAAGAAATCGGGGGTAATGTATATGCCCAGCTTCTGTTAAGATCCCAGAGAGGGTTATTTGGTTATTATTTATTTCATTAATAGTATTATTATTTATTTCCTGACTTTTTTTTCTGTGAAGATCCCGGAAAGGGTTATTAATATTTGGTTATGTGTGGCTTTCTGGAAAACAATAAATGTTTACATTTCAGCACCCCTGCGATCGTCACACTTTTTATGTTACAAACTGACCCCGGCCCCCATCAGAGAAGGGAAAAGTTATGTGGCCCTCACAGGAAAAAGTTTGGGGACCCCTGCTGTAGAGGGTCGAGGAAATGCAATACTGACAGCTGCAGAGGGGAGACAAAAACTGAGGCGGCTGCAGTGGATTTATACTGGATGAATGTGTTTAGGTCCAACTAGCGGCATGGCTGTCAGTTGGTTGGTCCACCACTTCTGTCCATCAGATTGAAATTTCTCATCAACTATTGGATGGATTGGCACAACATTTTGTACAGACATTCAGAGTTCCCACAAGATGAATCCTAATAATGTTGGCGATCCATTGACCTTTCCTCTAGTGCCACCACTAATGACATTCCAATCAGCCTCAGCTGTACTTGGATTTTAGTGCTCATTAGCAAATGTTAGCATGCTAACATGCTAAACGAAGATGGTGAAAACCCATATATACCTGCTAAACATCTGCATGTTAGCATGCTGACATTAGCATTAAGCTCAAAGCACTGCTGTGCCCAAGTAAGGCCTCACTGAGATGCTATTGTGGCTGTAGAATCTTAACCATTTTTAAAATCAGGGATAACATACAAAACCATGAAAGGAATTGTTTGACATTTTGGGTAGTCACTTGTAAATGACATGTAAAGTGTTTACATTTTGCTTTGGATTAAACAAACGATATGTAATTTGCTCATTCCTGAGCTTTAGAGGTGCTGGTAGGTGAAATTTGGATACATTCTGGACCTTTGGACAGAGCCAAGCTAAGTCTCCATCTGTTTCTAGTGTTTATGCTAAGCTAAGCTAACCCCATTTAGTGTAAAGACATGAGAGTGGTATAAATCTTCTCATTTAACTCTGGACAAAAAAGCATATAAGTGTATTTCCCAAAATGTCAAACTATTTCTCAAACAAAGAAGAGTGATGCTTTGTACATGATCTAATGTCTACTATTTAATAATACCCCCACCTCCAGTTATTTTAGTATGTTTTTGGACTTTTCACTAATTAATTTATTAATTTCACACTATTATGTTTGCTACAAATCTCAGATTCACTTATTGCAAAGAGGTTGACATGGCGCCTACTAACTCTGACCTTGACCTACATCACATATTTTCCCTTCATGTATAAAACATGAAACAGCAAAGCAAAGAAATTTGCTAATTTAAGATACAAAGCCAGGTCTGATCACCTTTTGCAACAAGCTTTGATCAGAAACAGCTTATTTTGTTACCCCATCAGCAATACACTATCATCTTCTTTTATAATGCACACAATAACAGGAGGACAGGTGGACTCCAGCAGCTCAGAGAGACCCAGAGGTGCTAAATGAATCAAGAGGTTAACCTCGGGCTTTTCTGTTAGCCAGGCCACTGGTGGCTTCTGCCCCCTTTTCATTAATATAACATTACCTCAAAGACATTAGCAGCCATCCACTAGCCTTTTTATCTGCACACAGCATCTGATCTATATTTTATGAATGATAATACATGAAGAAAGAGGAAAAGAACACCAATAACCACCAGTGACTTATTTTCTTGTAATGGTGAAAGGGTTGATGTGGTAAGCAGTAGAAGAAAGAAAACAAGACACAATTCACATGACTTAAATGTAAAAATTACCTAATACCCTCCCTAATTCACAATCGTTTATCCTCAAGGAGTCAAATCTAAGCTTTACTGAATCTTCTGGGTCCTGTCCCTAAATCATCTGTCTATGACATTCACCGCCATTCTCATTCCCTGCAAATCACCACCTGACTACGTCCCACTTCCCCTCCTCCAATGCTGAGTGTGCTGCCCTGCCTCGTATGGGTCTCGGTGGGATTGTCATGGTGGTATAGATGACGTATGGCCCGAGCATTGTAGAAATGAGAAATCTGCCTGTTATGGGGCTGTTATGGTTTACACCGCACTGGATGCCTGTCCCATGGGTCTACTCTCCTCCCGGCCATATTGCCTGCTCCATCTCTCTGTCCATCCCCCTCTCTGGCTGCTAGCACCATCCTCGAGCCTACAATGGAAACCTCCCAAACTCTGTCCTTGATGGATGGAAAGAGAAAACTGAGAGTGAGGGGTATAGAAGGATACAGTCGGGCAAACAAAGGAGAAGGAAAGGGCAAAGGAGGAAGTTGGATGTGTGAGAGGTCTCGCTGAGCTGCGCTTGCTGCTGTGTGAATTTGTTGTTACCAGGGAAACTTTGCCTTTGCACACAGGAGCACGCACAGAAAACAGATTTAGTCAATGGGATGCAAGGTATATGTACTGTATGCTTTGATACATTTACTTATTCACGAACATTGCACAACCATAAATCCATTAATGCTTGTAAACTGTGCACTGCATGCATAAATACAAACATCCACAGGACCCTTGGTACAGCTGGATGCCCTCCTTTACTGCATACTGGCACTGTATGTGCCTCATTTAAATAAGTCACATGATCAATTCAGTGGAGGTTAAATATCACAGGGGCATTCAAGACATTTGGCCAATGTGATGAGTCTGAAGATGAGACACAAAAAAGCACTGCTACTAACTGTATAAAGCAATGAGGTTGTCATGCAATGGAAGTAATGTTCATTCCGGTTTGGTCAGGTTTGCATTCATACTATTACCACAAGCTAGACATATCACCATTTATCAATTACTTATAGATTACTATTCCAACAGTTTAATACTTTTAGCAACCTATTTAAACCATATGATACATTTAGCTATTTGAACTATTTAATAGTTACATTATAGGTGACTCCATATGCAGGCATTTGTTTCTAATCAGAACTACATTTTCAAACAGGGAATCACTGCTTTAAAGGAATAGTTTGAGACTTAGATGAGTCCTTACAGTAAATGTGGAGCTACTGCCAGCTCACCAACTGACACATTCCATCTAATTTGTGTAATCCGTATGAAAACAAAAAAAGTATGCGCGATATTTAATACATGAATGGCCCAGACTGCAGGAGACAAAAAGGGGCACATAAGCACACAACCATAATATGCAATTTCAAGCCCATCACATAAACACACCGTACACAGATGCACACATTACATCCATATTACCACCACAAATAATTCCCGCACAGCTCTCCAAACACAACCCCCCACGGGCCTGCACAACACACACACACACACACACACACACACACACATGCCCCTGTATCATTATGCCAGGAGCTACAGCTGTGGTCTACAGGGGCAATTCATTAATCAGCTCGACAACAAAGGACCACATTCCTACACTTCCTTTCTCCTTTGTCTGCACCTCCCACTTGATCCTGTGCTAATTCTGCCAGTTAAACACACAACAAAGCTCTTATTTTTGATTATTCTCAAAGCAGATCATCCCTGTTACATCACGACTATCTGTTGTAATAATTGCTGTTATGTATACAGCACGTTCACAGTCTGTCAATATGAGTTCGGTGAATATTCAGTATAACGGCCAGATACAGAACACTTACTTAATATAAAGCGACAGCAAGCATGGCTGATCATTGTTAGAACTGGATTGTCTTAAGAAAGTATTTAGCAGCCGTTAGCTCATTTGTATATTGAAGCTATCAGTGGACTACAGTTTTCAGTCATAAGACATGATGTTTTTGAGAAAGTACCGTGCCTACACATAAAACACCTTCAGCAGCTTCCTCAAAAGTTTCATTTAATTCAAGCCAACGACTTCTCTTAGGGAAGTGTCCCAGGTGTATGTTTAATCATGGAGCTGTGCTGTTTCGTGTCATAAAGAAGCTCTTGCTGCCCTGGAAAATGCCATTACTGGTAGACCATGAGCACAACAACATGACGGCAAGGTTTCGCAAATACCAAGCAGGTGTTCCCCTCTGTCATGGCGATTGGAAAATAAATTCCATCTCATGTGATTTGATTTCTTGAGCTGCAGTTGGCTATCATCACCCCCGCCCTTTAACACAGGATCCAGAGAAGTGGTCCCTTGGCCATGTGGGCTTGCTAGAAACCCCTCGGGCACAGAGGGAAATGATGCATGTTATTGTGAACACACCAGATGGGGTCCTGAAGCAGAGAACAAGGAGGTGGAGCAGCAATCTTTTTCATAATGAGATGTAAATGGAGGCGACTCCAGACCGGGGATGCCGACACGGAGGCTCATTTCAGTGGATGACAGTGCAAAGTAATGTAAGTGACAGGTAGCAAACCTGCATGATAATAAATCACATTTGTCAAATTTGGCTTGAGTCCCTTCTCAGACTGCTGGGACCCATTATTAGAAACCCACCAGCCAACATTAAAGCACCTAAAATCAATATTTGTACAATAACAATAGATGAAATGACTGTGTAATGTGACGCGAGTAGTGATGAACCCACAAATTATCACCTGACTCTGTTGTTCCACTCAGCTCTACTGAGCTTTATAGCATCTCTATAGGATTGCTTTAAAGCTCATTGTTTTGGTTTTCCAGCCACTTTGCTGTTTTGCTTCAGTCTCACCCAGTGTTTGAATTACACCATGCCTGCTCTTCAGGGGTGGGGTTCACTGTTGCAATGTTTCTTTTGTAAACGCTCCCCACCGAGAAGCACTAAAAATGCCAACACACAGTGGACAGGCAATGGCTCGCGTTACTTTGTTAAACAGACAACACCTAGGTTGCATCCCATGACAATTATGAACATGTCTACAGCCTAAAATGTTGGTCTGCTACACCCAATGGTTGCTGTACAGTTGAGTGTGCATGGATGACCACAGCAGGAATAGACAGCACTGTGTTCATTAGACACAAATGATGAGGAATTGTTATGTGTGAATAAACATGCACGTTGACAAATGTTTTACTATTAGCCTATTATTTACTTCAGTGACCTAAATATACAGGAAAATATAAACATATACAGAAAAAAAAACCCACTGGCACCAAGAATTACAATATTTTAGAACTTGCCCTAAATTTCTCAAATGAGGGTTTCTGGGGAGTGCGTGTCTCTTTCAGGAGAGCCGAGCTCCCCTGTATTCTAAACCCTGGCCTCACTGGTCTCACAGCGTCATTTTTGAAAATTACATCTACAACATTAAAAATGGTGCTTACATTCGAATGCATCCATAATAATAATCAATCACAATAATAACGTAGTGTATTAAGTACATATAACACTCTGAAAGGTGCCATCCTTCTGCTTCAGTTTTGGTTTTGAGTACATTTTGCTGATAATACTTTTGTAGTTCAGATCCTTTACTTACATAAAAGCAGGAATAGACGCTAAAATGTTTACACACTGGCCACAAGCACGGGCCACCAAGCCCCTAAATTTGGTGGCCAAAATGTAAAATTACATAAAAACAATCCAGAAAAGGCCATTTAACGCAACTTAATACAGCCTTCCTTAACTGTGACACTTCAATAAATGAAAAGACATTAACAGAATGAAAATATATTTTTATAATAATTAATTTAAATAGAAAACTCAAGTTCTTTGTAAACATTCTGTATGGTACATACTGTATATTCTCTCAGTACACAGTCTTTATTTCCTTCCTAAGGAATCGGGATGTTTGTGGAATTGTAACGTTGCTTTGGTGAAGGTTCGCAGTATAGGGATGAAACTTGGTGGCCACAAGTGGACCACCTGAATGGAGATTTTTGGTGGCCACAAAGTAACTTTTTGTGAGACATCATATTGCATAAGCTCTTTGTATGTTTTGTGTGCAAAAACCTTAATTTGTAAAATAACTAGTGAATAAAGCTGTCAGATAATTGAAGTGAAGTCAAAAATACAATGTTTCCCTCTGAAATCTAGTGGAGTAGAAGTAGAAAGTGGCATGAAAAGAAAAGCCTCAAGTAAAGTATATTAAATGTGTACTTAATTACAGTGTCAGTGAACATGCTATAAGCCTGCAAGTCATGTTCTGCTACCTATGACAGTGATTTGTGTGAGACGGCTTGCCTGTGATTGGAAGAGAGTTAGGGAGGGATGTTTGTTGTTCTTCCTGCCAGTTGGGAGAGCAGAGGTTCTAGTCCAGTGAGCAAACAGTAGAGATAACAGTTTTGATGTTTTGGCTACGTCGCTAATGAATTGCTAGCGAAACCAGCTAACGTCTTACGTCACGCTACACACACACATACCAGGCCGAGTCACTCCCACCTCTCAGGATTTGAACCCATAATGTAAACATGGGGTCAGTTTGGGCTCCCAAAACTCCCTCTAACAAGCCAGAAACAGTAACACCAGAGATTACTACATGCACGGATTTATTAGTGCTTACTGAGGGTATGCAGTTGGTTTGCAACTTGACTCATTGGGCAAAACTGAATATTTTATATTTATTTGCTGTGGACTACCACTACCACCTGCGAGTTGAGAAAGGTAAGACGCTTACTTAATTATTGCTTATTCCTGCTAAACAACCAATTATTTTGTGAAGTTTATGCCCGTCATCTCTGGAGTATTTATTCTAACTAATTTGTGACTTTTGCACAAGTTTAAATCTTGGGGATGGAGTTGGGAAGCAAGAATGTCCTCTCACAGATGAAAACAGTATAAAAAAGTAACAAATGTGCATTGGAGTACCGTGAATATTTGTGTATATTCTTGTTCAAATGCAAGACGTGGTGGTGCAAATAAAACTACAGTCTGTTTTATATGCCGTTCAGAGCACACAGTAAACAAGTCATTCATGGGTGACTTACAATGCATCCCCACCCGTGGACACCCAACTAACAACAAAGACCTCCGTCCATGGCAGCAGACACAGTTAATATGACCCAACTGTTAAGGAGACAGATTGCTGTGGGACACTCTCTGTCACCCAAGGCCCAAGAAGCCCATTTAGTGCGGTTGCTTTTTATTAAAGGTGGTGGCTGCAGTCCAGGCACACCACCGCCACCTATCAGCATCACTGTCACCATCCCCAACACTGCTGCCACCAATTTGGCCCCGGCTCGCTCTAACTCTAGATGGTTGCTGTTCCTGCTGCTTTCTCCTTTGGTGTCTGTGGCAGAAATTCATCTGAGGCGTCAGTTAGCGGTTGTCTTGGGTGAAAATAGTGAAGTTCGGATCGGGAAAAGTTTATGAAAATAAACAGTTGTGCTTAATATGAATATTGTATAATGTGTAATTGTTTGCGGGACAAAAAAAATAAACGTGTCATTTGCGAATTACGAGGTCAAAATGTGTTTGATAATATTCCATCCATCCATCCATCCATTTTCCTCCGCTTATCAGGGGCCGGGTCTTGTACAAGTTGAACAAACAAGATATAACATGTTCATTACTGCTCTTTGGAGGTGCTGGTAGTTGGATTTTCTTACCTTTGGACAGAGACAGGCTAGCTGTTTCCAGACTTTATGCTAAGCTAAGCTAACCGGCTGCTTGCTGTAGCCTTAACTAAGCCTGTCTGAAGCCTGAAGTATCTCCACAATTAATAAAGATAATTATTTACACTGTCCACTACCATATGTTAATCAGTTTGAATAATCTTGTCATGGCTCAGAGAAACAAGCTTGCACTACTGAGCGTTACAGCTGAGATAAAGCAAAGCTAGACTTATATTCCTCTGTAATCAGTCCAAACACCTCACCAGTTAAGGGTGTGTCATTGTCAAATCATAAAATACACAAAGATGAGTTTCTACATGGTAATGCAATGAACTGTTGTATTTGAACCAAATGATTTATCTTCTTAAAGAGCTGTAGGCTTGACATGGGGAATGGTTGCGCTGATGCATTTTGTGTTTATATGTGTCTGCATGATGGAACTGTCTGCAAGCATCTGAGAGAGAGACCAAGTGAAACTGCAGCACTCTGAGGGCCTGACAGTGTTACGAGCATCCAGATTGGTGCCCAAGGCTGCTGAGACTCACTATAAGACACCCACATGCTGAAGCAGAGCGCCTCATTAGGTAGGACACGCAGCGGTGGGGGCAGAAGATGAAGAGAGGATGGGTGGGAGAAGGACAGAGATGAAGGGAATAGTTCTTCATGCTCCATCTGGAGAGAATCTTTAAAAATGTTCCCGCAGTGTCAGGACTGTACACAGGCAGTCCAAAGCGTTGGTGACACAGAGCAGGGGTGGAGAGTTGTAGGTCTCCATGAAGTCCTCTGAACGGGCACCTTACTGAAAATGAAGCAGGATCTAAAAATCAAATCAGACTTGAACTTAAATTGAAATGCATAATGAGGATTGGTTCCCCTTACTGGTGACTGAGAGCGCCGTTGTCAGCTCAGCTGTGATTCACAGTGTGTTACTTCCTCGTTAAAAACACAGAAACAATCATAATCTGATAACTCAGTCGTAAATAATAGGGTGCTGAGCTATTAACCATATGGAGCTTGTAGGCTAGTTTTGTGAACTGAATCTGACAGCGTGGACTAGCAACAGACTGAACGTACTGCCGAACTGAAGATAGCCTGACTCAACGATGAACGCTGCGTGAACTGTGGTGCGTTCACTTGCTGTTGACGTGCCTTTGAACGATGACGTGTTCACAAACTGTTGTAGATACTTAAGTGCCTTTAATGCTGACACGTTCACTTGCTGTTGTACAAACTGAAGTGCCTTTAAGCGGTAATGTGACCGCTTAGCTTAGGAAAAAAGTGAACGAAGTATTTAGTCATTGACTAAGAATCTTTGATCTGAACTGAACATGATGATTTGAATGAACAAAGGGATTCTTAATCTCCACCTCTAGTGCTTAGGCACAACAGTGCTTTAAGCGAAATGCTAAGACTAGCATGGTAACATGCTCAAAATAACATGCAGATGTTCAGCAGATACAATGTTTAACATCTTGGTTTAGTGTATAATCAAATTTCAAATCCATCCAATAGTTGTTAGACACACAATAGACATTTTACCTCATGGTGGCACTAGAGGAAAGGTCAGGGGATACCAGTGTCTGTGCCCTCAGGCCACTATGAATGTCTGTACAAAATTTCATGTCAATCCATTTAGTAGTTTAGTAGTCCACCAAGTGGTGGACCAATAGACAGACCAACATTGCCATCAATAGAGCCATGCTGTTAGCTGCTAACAGGTGAGATGTGTTAAACTGGTTGCAACAGCCTTGTTTTGAATGTTATTGTATGTTTGTTAGAGCCAATTAGGTCAGACAGCAGCAACATCAAATTGACTTTAACTCATTTGGGAAATATGTGTTCTTGTTTACCTTGTTGGTCATAGTGTGTTCAGTTCTGTGTACTTAACTTGAACTCTGTTCATTTACTCATTTACTTAAACATGTCTTGCTCGACAATCTTTAGAAATAGATCTAATTTAATTTGAACTTGTGGAAGTGAGATTTTGTCTCCTCAATCAACTCAATTATCACCTCTCTTCACCACCCTGCTTGCCCTGATGTGTTATTTCCTGGGTTGAGGAGGCTGGCACTTTCTCACACAATTACACTGACGGATCACACAGTTTTGCATTGAAATGCCCTCCTCCCCACCTATTTTTGATCAGTCCCAGCTAAACCTCCCAGGCTGTTGATGTTCATCATGTGGCTTAAACCGGTTCAAGAAGACAAGCTGAAAAAGACCCGAGTATTGCAAGGGCCTGCAGCACACAATAAACTGCCAGTTTCCAACCCGTGAATCAGCTCTGCAACATGATGGATGGGCACCACCGGGACACAAAACCTCTGCCCTGATTTTGTTATTTGGTATATTGGCAGATAACAAAGTCATCGCTTTTAGACTCATTATAGACCAACAAAGAATATGGTTCACAGTGTCAGACACTCTTCCACCTCTTTCTCTCTCTCTTTCCCAGCTGCTTGTCACAGTCATACATCTACCTCTTTCTTTGTCTATTACCTCTCTCTTACTCTGCATTATTTATGAGGCTGTCTCACAGACCCATTACTCTCTCATCATGTGACCCAGTTATGAGGGGGAAGCCTGCAGTGCAGAAATGGTCAGTGTGGGGCTCATAAATCAACATTCATGGAAACATTGTCCACTCATTTAGATGTTGAATGTGCAATCAGAGCCTAGTCCAGCTCGGTGATGAAGATGATGTAGTACAGTACTGTTAAGTTAGTGACACAGATCTGGAAATGTAGGTCATAATCAAGGATAATGTCCAGATTTCTGATCTGTGTGGTACTTTCCAGGAACAGCTAGAGGCTAAATGAGAACATATTTCTTGCCGCCTAGACCTGCTTTATGCTAAAAGAGCCCTTTGATAACTTGTTATGATTTGGCGCTATATAAATAAAATTGAATTGATTTATTTAACAATGTTTTGGTCTCCAGGGGACAAGGATAGGTATAACTGTGTGTTGTGATAACATAAGCTGTATTTCCATATTTTGTGGCCTTTAAGTAAAATGTCCTGAAGGACACTTGAAGTTAAATTCCAGACCTTTTAAGACCTCTTTGAACATATTTTAAGACTTCAATGCCACCATTTGTAACTATTTATCAGCAACACACCTGACATTTACAGTACTACAAAAAAAATTATATTGAATCATAGTCAGTCTGAATCTATGTTCCAAAAAATAATACCTCGTAAAATGCAGATTAAGACGTTTTAATACTTTAAGGGTCTTAATTTTTGCTAAACAGATTTAATACCTTTTAATACTTTTTAAGACTCTGTGGATACCCTGGTATTGTTAACCCTCACAGTGTTGCCAATTTGAAGAGAAAAATATCATTATTACTGACGCTCAGATCGACCAAGTGTTTTTGTGAAAACAATATAATGGCCACGGAGCTTACTTCCACTCATAAAGTAATTGGATTTTGTTCTTCCTTCCTACATTTAATTATCCTAATTCAACCTTTAGCTTTATAACCCCTCTGCAACACCTTATGTCTCTCTAGATCAGTGTTTAAACCAAGTCTGGATCCAAAAAATGGGTCACAGGACAGTTGCCAGCTATTTGTATGTTTTAATGAGCTCGGGGCCTGGGAGTGAGATGATTTTCTTAAATGGATCCCAGGTTTCTCGAGGCTAAGAGCCTCTGTGACTGAGCACTTTCCTTCACAATGGAGTTAAGGCTCTAATAACAATGGTCATTAGTTTTCCATGTTACAACAGGAAACAAGGCAGATTAAGTTAAGTAGAAATATGAAGTGATCTGAGGAACACAGACACAGAGGGCTATTTAAAGGAAGCGCATCAGCAGAGGCCAAAAATATCTTTTCTATAGCCCAAAATAGTTTTCTCTCTATCCCACTTTATTGCTAGCTGACACTAGATAGGATCATGTTTCTAACAATGCAAAAGAGGAAAGAAAATATTTTGAGAGTATTTTAACGATCTGGTATCTGTGGCAGGCATAATAATACCCTACTAGAAAACCTTTTTCAACTGCCCCCAGTGGCCAAAAAAAATCAGTTCTTCAGGTTTTGTAGGTCTAAGGATTAACTTTGACCTTTCACAACTACTTTTAAAAAGTTTATTTTTAGCAGCTGAATCAGTGCAGAAGGCTTTTACATTGTACCTGCTCGCACTACCGTAGATGCATTTGTGACCTCAGCACTTTACACTGTCATTTGGTCACATAGCATTAGCTTGTTAGCTAGCAGCTACTGTAAAGGCAAATGCATTGTGGTGGTAACACAGATGTTTTCTTTCTACCTAGAACAATATAATTTTTGCTCAGGCAAAAACCAACATTTAAGCCCAGTATTCCCTCAGACTGCACTGCATGGGAACAGCCCCATAGCTAGCCCCATAGGTAGCGCAGCGGAGAAGAAGTCTGTTGAAAGTTTGGATTTAAACAGCAGCAGACAGCAGCATCTTCAAAGGTATTTTTATATTCCCGCAGGTGTCTGCAAAATGCCTTTGAAGATACAAACTGCTGCTAGCTAACAAGCTAACACTATATGGCTGAATCACAGTGTAAACTAGGGAGGGCTGAGGTCACAAGGGCAACGTACAAGTCTTCTGCACCGATTCTTTCAATGAAGAGTTGGCTGCTAAAAACGTTCCTTAAACCTGCAATAACTGATTTTTCACTTGGGGACAGTGGAAACAAGCTGTGAACACAATATTGACAAATCACCAATGCTAGATAACAAGTAAAGAAATATTTTGATTATGGGGTGCTGTTATGCTCATACTGCAGTACAGCTTGATGATGATAACTTGGATATATGAGTAACTGGACATCAAATAAGTAAAGACAAAATATTTACTTTGATATATTATCTATGTGAAACAAGCTTCAAGCCTCTATCAGTAGATTCTTATACCACACTGAAATTGCATGAAAGTGAGAAATTAATGCATAAATGTATCGTATATGTTTCAAAATCATATGCAATTTCATGTGCTTACACATGCATGCTCCTTTAATCCCATTGAAACGGCACTTGGCACCATATATTGACCTTCAGTAAATGGTAATCTTTTTTCATGCAATGTGAACCCATTATATCGGACTCCAGGATCATAGCTAAACTCTGCCTCCCCACTCTCAGGGGAGGAGAGAGATATGTGAAGGGCAGAGGAGAGGAAGGGCAGCCTCAAACATGGATATAAAGTAAATATGAAACAGAAGAGTGTTGTCGGACTTGTTTATCTCTCTACCTGGAGCGTTGCTGCTGTATGCTCACAGGCAGCTAGCAGCAAAATGAAACAATAAATACAAATAGACACATTCTTTCATAGATCAGATATCTGTGTGTGTGCTCACAGTATGTGTGTTTGTGTGTGTGTGTGTGTGTGTGTGTGTGCCTCCAGCACTGCAAGTCCCATGTTGAAGTATTAAAGTGGCTGTGTGGAGTTTTCAGAAAGTCATTGATTATAGTGACACCTTTGGCCGTTAAGATCAGTGCAGTCAGCGTTGTTGCTCGTTCTCGTGCTCACACACAGTAGGCGCGAGCGAGCATCCTGGGCATCGGCCAAAACAGTGACATGACATGACAGACTGAATTTGACCGACCGGCACCATGTTGACTACAAGGAAGCACCATTTAGGTGAAATTAAAAACAGTTCCGTGTCTCTGCATGAGTTCATTACCTCAAAGAAAAACGACTAGAAAAAAAAAATAAAATCAGGCTGATAGTCGATGCAATAAAACGACTTTACAGTGTCATGAAATCCACAGAGGAGACACACAGGAAACAAAATGCATCTTGACATTACAGGGATTTGTAGTGCTGTCTGATGAAGAGCAGCTGTGCTCGAAACGTTACCTCGGTGTAATAAAGAATGAATATTGGAGTCCTGCAGTGTGCGATCCGAGCAAGCAAACTGAAACTCTATTTTGCTATGTTAGCTAGCCAGCTGTTCGTCCGCGTTACATGGCTGCATTACAAGGTCCTATACATCAATTGTAAGTTACGTTACAGTCCGTTCACACACAGCCAATATAAAGTGATTAATACTTAAAAATGTATGTAAAAGGTTACACACATTACCTTTAAACGGTGCTGCCAGATAGAGTAAGACAGAGCTCAATCTGCAGCTAGGGTGGGAAGACCGAGACAATGCTGCATAATTGCCCCTCATGTGTGCCAGGTCTATCATCTTCAGTGCATGCTGCATCTTCTTGCTCTAAGCTGGTTAAATGCCAGCATGCCACGTCCTTCTGGCTACTTTGTGGGTGGATTAATGTGTGCACATTTGGTGATATCATATGTCTCCTTGGCAGAATGTGGGTGATTCTGTGCATGAGATCATAACGTGTAGGCTGCAGCAGCTCTTTGATTTCCGTCAACAGGAGGGAAATATCCCATGGAGAGGTACTGTAGACTTATAGTGTCTTAGCACAAAGATTAGATTTATTCAGCAGCAAGCAAATGGAGGACGGATGATTACAGCCGAGATGACTTTGAAAGCTGTACAAGTAAACCTTGACATACTGTATGACAATAAAGCTGTGGATTTTGTAAACAGAAGATTATGTTGTATGTAGTTAGAACTTTCTACAAGCTTTGTGTTCTTTGCAGGAGCAGATTTAGTGATTTAAGGGCCCTGGGAAAACCCATACACAAGCGCTCACTTCGTGCCTTATTCTTTTTCCCCGATTGAAAATATTATTAGTATTAAGGATCTTACAGTCTCCATGGATGCGATCATATTCCATACGGTCAGCCCATTCAACTGCAGGGACATCTGCCAAAAATCCTTCGCTATCAGACTCAGACAAACCTGGATGTCTTAACTCAGTGAGGAGGGGGGCATGCCATGCGATAGTAGTCTTTCATGACCCGCCTCTCCAGGGTTGAGTGATAATGCTGGCGACAAAATGCACGTGACTCAGGCTCAGCCAGCGCTGACCTGGCGTGGACAATCCCCAAGCAGATAGAACCGACTTCGTGCTCCCATTCATGCAAATAAAAGCCACGCTCCTGAGGACAGGGGTGGATAGAAGATGTTCTTTGCCTCTTTAGTTTTTGTGATAATTTCAGGTAGTTCTGTCTGTGAAGCTAAATGTGAGCTAGCCGATATCGCCACAAAGCTCTTGGAACAATGGTACCTGAACATCAGCGCTCTGTGAGTAGAGGTTGTTACTAATGAATCACAGCGCTACCTAGCTGTAGCTAGCTAACTCCACAGGCTGAGGTGCTGTTAGCAAGGTGAAGAATTAAGGCATGACTGTGCACCTGTATTAATACCTAAGCACAGCCTCACAGAGCTGCTAGCAGGGCTGTAGACACTTAGTCTTGTTCATCTGGGAATGCCCATTGTGATGGCTTCAGTCTTTTACACTGTGTGGAATAGTGTGTCCTTACCAGCAAGTGTGATTAGGTGTGTAGCAGTGCACATTTTCAAGCAGCAGTGGCCTTCTGGTGATGGACCACTTCATTAATTTGTAGAGTGCTGGGGGCCCCCCTGTAAAAGAAGTGCTTTGTTAGTATATAAATATGAATAGGAATGTTTTTTTGTATGTGTTATATATCAAAACATCATGGTATCCATTAGGGGCCCTCTTAGTTAGGGGCCCCCAGACAGATCCCCCACGTTGCCTAATGGTGTAGTAAACTTTAAAAAAGCAGGGGTCAGAGTTCAGTGCAGATGTCAGCTATGTGCCAAAATAGGTTGACCACGGTCTTTACTGAGTGACAGAGTATTCCTCACACGTTTGCTCAAACATGCAGCAGATGTCTGATCACATTTGCTTTAATCAGCGTTTGTTGTCTTTGTATGTTTTACGCAGTCAGCTTTCCTTAAACTTGCAACTTGATTAGGTAGACTAAGGCCTGGAAAAATGCTGAGTGTGACTTAGGTTGTGAGGTGTCCGACCTTCCCTACACAAAAGTGAGACTGGACTGTTGAGTTCATCTGCTGAACTACCCACACACAGAGATTTTTTCTCTGCTCACTGGCTCCCTCAGGCAGGACACACTGGAACTTTTTAATGTACCGGTAAATACACTGCTGGTGTTTGTACCTGAACTAATATATTACGCCACAAGTGTTTGCCACCATGCATATGGAAATTACCATTATTGATCTTACTGATCATTGATATATTGTTGGCTAATATCTAATAATATTGCACTTATTTTAGCTTGATTGGAAGGCAGTGTGGTATTAATCTAGCTAGAAGGAACGCTACATCACAGCTGTGTGTTATAGCAATTCTATATAAATAATGAACTCCATCAGCGTTCATTTTCTGCAACATTGCGTATTGATTTTCAATTCAGAGATCAATTGAAACTAAATAAACAGGGTGTTGTGTGATTAATAACGTGACCGCAAAGTCAGGAATATAGTCGAGCTCTGCTGACTCCAGAAAAAGGAAAAAGATTAGGAGGCTTGTGAGTACTGGGCCGACATATGAGGTTTGCAGAGTCCTGCAGAGGTCAGCTTCTTCTGACCAAAGCAAAGCCCTGGTTATTTTAGGAGAGTAAGCCAGAAAAAGTATGTGCCCATATCTCAAAACGGTGAATTTACTTGAAGTTTCTATGTGTAAAAAGGCATATATGACAGTCAAACTAGGACTTTTGCTACACATCACTTTGCTTGCTCAATCTTTTCCAGCAGTCTACTTTGCTGGAAATATAGGGCAGTACTCCCTCTGGATTACTGAATAATTCCTCTTATAAAGTACACTGCTTTTATGAGCTTTATGAACTCATTGTATAGTGCTGATTTAATCTGTTCTACACACATAAGTACACGCTCATCGTCTTTAGATTCTTTCCCTTATTGGATCAAGCTCAATTTGCTACGGTTGGCATGTTACAGCAGAGACATAAATGCAACTGTGGCAATATGTAAATAATGGCCTGACTGAGGTGACAGAAAGAGGGAACATGGTGAACCCAGCATCAGTTATGACACCACCACTTTAACACACTGCCATAGCGTGTGAACGTGCACCACACACACAAACATGCCAAAATGCATTCTATAGCAGCTGAAGATGAAACAGAGACTAATGTCATTCTGTCAGCTCTGAATAACTGTCACAAAGTCTGCAGCTGCATTTAGACAGATAGTTATATTTGTCCTGAAACACATAAATAGTTCACTGAAAAGACAAGAACAATACAAACATATGACTGTGACTGTGTCTTTGAACCCTGAAAAAGACAAACAGAAGTGTCTCTCATCTTGCTGCTCTAAAGTAGCCGTGCAGACACGTATTCTTACTCTAAATGTAAACCTGCAGTAATAAACCTCAGGCCAGCGTAGATACTGTACTCTAAACCACTAATTCTGAATCCTGTGGTCAGACATTTAGAACTCTGTAAAAAAAAACTTGCGTTATGTTTAGGACTAAAACTCTTTGTTTGCATAAAGACAGAATTAAGCAAAATCACTGTTTTTGTCACATTTATAAAGCTGTGCATAGCCATAGTTTTGTTTTAGAAATCTCAATCATCATGAAACTGAAGCATAAATAGAAACAAACTGTTTCCATATCAATACTGCTGCACCACCTGTCAGTGAAATCAAAGACGAAGAATATGCGCACCGTCTAATTTCACCAACTGTCTGTGATGTACAGGCAAAATTCTCCAGAGCAGCTATCCTTACATCAACTGTTAAGCACTCCTGTTGCTATTTATAGCATCTGTATTAGTATTATTAATTCAACACATGTATTTGTACACCATCATCGGCGGTGATATCTCAATCATCACCTAAAGTTATAGTTCAACAGATGATAAGATTGAAACCACTCTCATGTCTGTACAATAAATACATATGAAGCTACAGCCAGTTAGCTTAGCACAAAGACTGGAAACAGGGGGAAACAGCTAGCCTGGCTCTGTCCGAAGGTAACGAAAGTTGACTACCAGCAGCTCTAAAGCTCGCTAACTAACACGTTATATCTCATTTGCTTAATCCGTAGAAAGAGTTACAAACGTTTGCTCTAAACAAAAGAGAGGTTATTTATGATTTCGTTCATAGCACTCATATCGACTCGAGTGAAAAATCAAACACCGTAAATTAAAATGATGCCTCCAATTGTAGATAAAAATTAAATACACAGCACACAACAGTAATGACTTAAGATGAAGTTATAAAAAACATCCTTCATACTTTGGCCCTTGGAAGGACAGGGCACGTAGCTTCACCAATCCCACAGCTTCTCCCCGGCTCAGTATTGACATCAATAGGATTTGAGACACATTCTAACTAATACATCATATTCCTTTCCAGCAAAAACAGAGAGCGAGCGTCAAAGCATGCACACCGAGGAGTGCTTTGAGAAACTTTGAGAGTGCACATGGGAGCAAGTGAAAGCCGAGAGAGCGAGAAATGTACTCCGCACACAGTGTGCAACAGTGAGCAACATCATAATTTACTGCTCTGTTATTTGAGGAGAAGGGAGGGGTTAGAGACTGAAGGCTGTACAGGGCAGCACTCACCCTGCTGGGAAGCACGGGCGTCGCATCTTTCTAATTAACAAGTACTTGACAGTGCCGCTCAGACAAACAAGGCATCCGAGCACACCGCAGCCATCTGCAGCAGCCACGTCTGCCGGGGCTTTGATGCTGATTTGAGCCAATGATGAAGTAAGTCACACTGACATCAGGCTGCACGCAGGCCTTTGAAGGGAGCCGACACGCACGATGGCTCACAATCTGTGCCGCAAGACGACAACTCCACACGGACGAACCCATCCGCCCGGCAGAGGAGGACCTTCGAAGCCTGAAATATCGAAACAGAATATTCACATGCAGCGAGACAGAGGGGACTAGTACCTGCATGAGAAGGATGCGATGTAATGCGACGTGACGTAAATGTACAAATAAGCAAAAATCAAAAAGCCCAACGCACCGGATGATTAGGAGGGGAGAGGCAGTAAGGCCTGAATTAAGTGTGTGTTATGTTCATGCACGTGTGTGTGTGTGTGTGTGTGTGTGTGTGGGTGTCTGCCACAGGGAAGACCCTGACACAGAGCACATTGATCTGAGTCACCTCCCTCCCTCCCTCCCTCCTCCAAGTCTCTCCGGTATCAGCTGAGAGGAGGCTGCCAGTCCTGGCTTCCATCCAGTTTCCCCCTTCGTCTGACAAATTACATCCACTGTGGACACGATGTTAAAGCCCCGCCATAACATCAACACTGATTCATTATTCGCTCCATAAAAACTGTCATGTTGCTTTTTGGTGCCAAACGCAACATCGTCTGTATGATAGTGGTGTAAGATGAGATCCATCACCTGCGTGCCACTTTTTGGTAATCTATCTACTGTATTCTTAGATGTAACCTTAACCGACAATGCACCTGAATTGCTCGGTGCCCCTAGTTTTTGTATTTACAGGCAGTTGATTCATGCTTTCTTACCCTTAGTTGTGATTATATATTGGGATTTATTGTCAATCCACCACAACAACTTAATTAGTTATACATTCAAGCATGTTTTAAATAATTGTGACGTCCCAGCTGGACTGAATTTACAGTAAGTCTAAAGATGCTCTAATCAATCTAGGTTGTACCCCTAAACACATGCACTTGATTTTTCTTTTTCCCCAACGGCATTCCGGGAAAACCCGCTCTACTCTGCCTCTGATTGGTTAGTGTTCGTTGCTTTCATTGGTCAGATTTAGGCATGAGGAGTGAGATGGTTAGGGTTAGAAAAACAATGTCAGGGTCATAGCCAATCAGAGGCAGAGTAGGGGCAGGTCTTTGCAGAATGGATGTGTGTGCATGGAGGTGGGGGGGTAATGCTGGTGTTACTGCATCAATGTAATGCATCCAAACATACATTTGAAGTAGAATATATTACCAAGGTATGCATATAGATGTAAATATATCCAAGATACATGCAATGACATGTCATGGCATTATTTTATGTCCAATTGAGGCACTGAACAAACCCACAGGGAATGATCACACAAATCTGCAGCTCTAGAGATATTGTAGCATCTTCTAGCTAATTTCTTGGGTTTTCTAACTTTTTCTGTCAGCTGTATGGTGGTGGACAGTTTGTGTACAGTCCGTTTCTAGAGCCTTTTCAAAGAAAACAGCTGCATGCTGCTGAAGTCAGTGTGAACCAAGAGAGTAAGTTAGCAGGCCATAAAACCAAAACAATGAGCTAAAAGATGCTGCGATGCTCCGGGCAGCTGAGAGGAACTGTAGTGGCGTGCTAATTCTCTGTGGGTTTGTCAATACAAGGCTTGTAGTCATTTGATTATTCTACCCACTTTAAGGCTGGAAATAGCTTTGTTTTTTTTAAGGATCTGTATTTCTATCAGGTCTGCATATTTGGGATTCCAGTTTGAGGAGAATGTGGAACAACACCTTCTTAACACGGTGAGGAGCTGCGGTCCCAACAGAGCCTCAAACATCAGCATCTTGGCTTTTCCCACAGCACAAGGGGTAACAGTACAAAAGTCAAGTTTTTACTTTTCAGTCTGTTGAAACAGAATGCAAGATTCATTTCTGCCTCCTAACTGTCTCATTCCTTTGGGATACTGCTACTCTGAAGATTGTTGTAAAGATGCCGTTTCATTTTTTATTTCTACTTGAGAAGAAGGGCAGGTACTTATATTTTATAATTGCAAGTGCAGGAGCACACAGTGCCTCATTTCTTGCGCACCACCGATGCTCAGACACTTGCGTCACTTCTCACCAGACCCGAACAGTGAGTCGCATGTTAGAAGGAAGTGACAGCTGTAAAAGATAAGGAGACGTTAAAATGCCCCTCCTGCAAGTGATGAAGGCCTTGAAATCTACACGTCTGCTTCTCCTTTACAACTAGAGAGAAGTCACATAAGTCATGACTAAAATAGCCAGAGAGACATTTTAAACATCAAAATATCTGCCATTCATTTTACCTCCCTTGCAATTTAGAAGAACTTCCAAAGGGTCTAAGAGAAGAAGGCATATAATCATTTTCCTTGATTCCAATTGTTAATGTCAGCCTCAAAAGCTGCCTGAGCAAAAGTGCTAAGCTTGAAACGCATTTCCGACCTATCTGAGTGTTACAGTACTCCCACTGTTATGTTCTTCTGCTCTTTGTGCACTTTTAACTGTGTGCGTCAGAATCCTCAGTCAAGATTTTCACTTTTTACAAGCTGGCAGCTTCCCAGTTGTCTTCATATAGAAAAGTATATATGAAAAGATAAGAGGCCACCGTGAGGAAGGTGAAGAATTTCCACATGTCGCCTAGCTTCTCCTTTGCTGAAACACAAATACAGAAAAGCTGAAGCAGGAAGCTAATTACAATGGTCAGTTTTTGCTTGCTGGAATACAGGTAGCACAGCATGTTTTCTCCTCTGTTCTTCCAGCCCACTACATATGATCGAAAATCTCAATTTGACCTTTTTCTGTGTTGTGCACACAGCTTCCATCGTTGTGACATGTTCTACAATATAAAATGTATCCGCCTTAAAATGCTGCAACGAAGAGGTTCCCAAACAGCTCAAACACAATACATGTTTGAGTAAAAGGTAGGTTTGGTATTTGTGCACTGTTTGAGTAATTCCCCATCTCTTTCTTTTGAATGGTGAGGTGGAATTGTTTTTGACGTCCACGGTTTCTGAATGAGACATTGACGCTCTCTATTTAGCTAATTTATTAAATATAAATTAGGTGCATGTCCTTCAGCTCCATTGAAGCAGAAGTGTAGTATTGTTCTTTAACGTCTGTGGCATGTTACTGACTGGAATATGTCACAGTACTCCAGCTAATTAAACCTGAAATAAAATAAAAATATTTTGGCCACTTGGGGGCAGCAGAGACAGAATATTGACACAGCATCACCTTTTGAGATGATGTGGTGAACTTATTAGCAAAAAGTTGCTTTTTTACATATCCAGTGGATATGGAGTAACTTTAGCTTTCATTTGGAGTGGTGTTTGTCAGCAACTGGTAGTATTCAGTATTCACCCTCTTTTAGCTCCATTTTTGGTCTCTACCAACTCCTGAGGAAAATAACTAGCTCTTTTGCCACTAAACACGCCACTATGTTCACCAGCAAGCTGTCTGCTGCTGACCAGGCAGTATAACAGGCAGTATACTGTGGGTTTCTAGAGCTTTTTGGTTATTGAAAATTTGACCAAATGAGTACACAGGTCAAAACATACACCAATGATATACTTGCTGATTTCTTGCAAAAACAAATTTTTTTGTTTTAAAAATGGCAATAATTCCTCAGAAAATGTTGATCAAGTCATTTTACTTCATAAAAATACCCTATTGAATGGCTGCAGCTCTAAATGTGAGTCGCGTGCATGATGCAAAGAGACTTTCTGTTCTCTTCTTCAGACTGTGGGGATTTCTCCTGGGTCATAAACCTCCATGGAATTCAAGCCACATCTGCTCGCCTTTCTTCACTTTTATGCTGCAAAACCTCTTCATCCACGCACTGGTAGTCGGTGCCCGTCTTTTCATCAGGCTGTCTGTCTCTTTGTCCAGAGGTCTCATACTCATGATACATATGGTCTCATGTGATTAACATCCATCATGTAAGACTGTTTCTACAGGGCTACCATGAGAATAATGGTGTCTGTGAAACACTGGCTACACTGCCAACAAGACATCAACCACCCCTGTCACCCATTTCTCATGTCAATAAGCTCCAGGCGACACACTCGCACCCACATGCACCCACCACACATTCAGTATCACGTTCATATTAACCCACTCCAATGCAGTGTGTGTGTGTTTGTGTGTGCATGTATGCCGAGGCTGCTGTCACAAGGAGATAGCAGTTCCCCTGAGGTTGTCAGTGACTTTGCGCTTCTCAGTGGGCAGAGCAACAACTCCCAGCAATGCTCCTCCTTCGCAAACAGTCACAGCTCCTCATTATTCCTCCTTCATATGTCACAAAGACGCAGCACACTTCCCACCTGTGAACTCGGCGGGTGGTGGAGTGTGTCACAGATCTAGTTTGTCTTGATCTTTGTGTTTCCTGTGATCTCCGCTGTGCTTTGTGCTCCGTATGAAATGACTTGGTTCTGTCGGTGAGATTCTAAAGTAACACTATACCGTACACCTGTCTCTTGTGCTACTGCTAGTTCTGTAACTCTACTACTACGTGCTAGTCACCACTTTGACTTGGGATTTCTACCCTGTATATCCCCACCCATGTGTGATTGTTGAGCATCTCATTACAAGACCATGGACATTAATATGGTGCTGTAACAGCCTCCACTCTTCTGGGAACGCTTCCCACAACATTATGGAGCCTGGCTGCAGGGATTTGTGGAATTTGAGCCTTACTGTCATTACACAGCGTCAACCCGTACAACTGTACAACCCGTACAAAAATGCAGTTTGGCAACTAAGCAGAAAGTTTTAATAGCAGGAAAGTGTCTATTGACATATCTACTGTAAATACGAATGAATAATACCAAAAGATAAGTCAATGTGGACTATATACAGTTTAAATTGAAATCTAAATTCATATGTACAGTATGAACAGTAAAGCAGTTGAATAGAATGTAGTATAAATGCCACAATGATATGTACTGTGTAAACAGTAAGCTAGTGCAGTGGTTCCCAAATGGGGTACTGTGGCACCCTGGGGGACCTTGAGATCTGGTCAACTGTGCATTGTAGATGTACTACATTTTTAAATATCACGTTTGTAACTGGAAAAGTAAGCAATAAACTTTTATTTTAATTAAAACCCTGTTGCTGCAGCTTAGATTGGTGGTATAACCGCTGATGATTGCCAGTTGTCATAGTAACGTAAAATTTTCCAGGTCCCCAGCACACAAATAGAGTATGTCAAAGCAAATGGCAATGCAAAGCATATGTCACTGTAAAAAGGAGCAAATATATACTAATACCAAACCTGAGCCAAACAAAAGAACTAAAATCATACTGTACAATAAAAGCTACTTGGCTTTGGCTGAGGAGAAAAGATAGAACGTGGTGAAGACAAGGATCTTAGGGCCAGCTGCAGGGGGCAGTAGAGAGACGTCCTTACTGCTGGTCCACCACGCGGGCTGATTACCCTGCAGCTGGCCTGCAAATTTTGATAGCTGGAATTCATCCTGTATTTGTATCAAGTTTCACGGCAATCTATCCAATAATTGTATACATTTAACTCAAAACCACAAATGTTAGCCTCATGGTGGTGCTAGAGGAAAAGTCAGGGAACATAAAAGTCAGTAGGATTCATCATATAAAAAAAAATAAATTGAATCATCTGGGAACAATGAATGTCTGTAACAAATTTTGATCCAATCCATCAGGAGAGTCCATCTATACTTTAACACACTGGAGTGATGTGATGAGTACGCTGATAGTACAGGTATTATTTACTGTCACAACAAAAATTTAGCAGCTTCATCAGTGATTAGATTGCATTACACTCTATTTTACAGTCATTCCTGTTATGGTAGTCACCCTCCATGATAATGAAGCCTGATAATGTGATTCCCACCAGGGATACCTGCAGTGACGGCTGGTGGTGACATTGGGTGGGGGGGCTGACAAATGCATTATACCCATCAATAGTTTGCGCTGCAGCAGCAACAGCATCATATCAGATACCAAGTTACAGCAACAACACT
>JAVQJF010019560.1:0-99953 GCA_036023855.1 Gadopsis marmoratus | reverse complement strand
TGAATCGTGCATGCCTGCCAGGATGTCTGCTGTGAGTGTCCTCTGGACTATATGTGTGCATTTGTGTGCTTGCATCAGCTGTGCATTTGAATGTATAACCATCTCTATTTATCTGTCTTGATTATGTGTAATTAATCTGCCTGTGTATTGCTGCATATGCACGTGTGTGCTGTACATGTGTTGGTATGTCCTTGCACTTGGTCATGGCACAGTATACGACCAGGGTAATGTGTAAAGTGATGATGCGCAGCCACCCACTCTCACCAGGAGGGTCACAACCCTTGGCCTTGGCTGCACCCTTGCGTATGCTTGTGCTGCTGCGTGTGTGTGTGTATGTGTGCGCGTGTTTCAGGCCAATCTGGCTGGCGTCTGCTCACTCCTCTCTCCACTGCAGGCCGTCTGCTGTCTTTTATTTCTGCTTTAATGACCTATAAAGGGACTGTTACTTTTTAAATAAACCATAAAGCAAGGGTCATAAAAGGGGAGTGCAATGCTGGGCACAGGCCAAGCTCTGAGAGAAGTGTGTCTCAGTGTGTATGTAGGCTTGGGTGTGTGCATGTGAGTGAGTGTTTGCATATGTTACCAGTGTGCCACAGAACACCAAGCTGATTCCGCAGCCAAGCGAATATCGTGGTCTGAGAAAGCGCTGTAGCTCTGGATCAACTTTGTGTCAAATGCAAGTCTGTAAGCTGATAAACCTACATAAGTGGTGACCTTGCTTCACATAGAGATGAGTGGGTTGGTGAGGAGCAGGTCCAAGGCTAGAGGTTTTTTTTTACCAAGCCACTGTCTTGGAGCTGCTGTAGTGGGTGTAGAAAGAAATGAGCCCAGGGCTGCTTCAGTAGCGATTCGTACAATGAATAAAACCCCTTTACAGCAACTTATCGCGGAGGACTCTTTTGTATTCCCACGACCGACAGAGGAAGCTTATGAAAGTGCCTAGAGATGCTGAGAAGTGGTTGAGGCAGTTTCAACCAAGCACTACTGACAGTAATATATGGGTTTTAATAGGTGCATGCTGGTGATATCTGCAGGAGGTGTAATTTCAGTAATGCTTGTGACAGAAAAAAAGTAAAAAAAGTTTAGGAAACAGTAAAGAGCCTGTCTTAGAAGAAAGGTCTTTGCATCATGCATATTTACGTCTTAGTTAGAGGAATGTGTGGGTGCAAGTCATTGCTCCCTCTCCCTCTCCTCTACCCCTTCCTCGCGCACTGTGATTCTAAGCTATTCTAAAAAAAAAAAAGAGGGGGGTAATTGCCCATTTTAGCAGAGTGTAACGTCGAAAATGTGTATCGCTCATGCAGAGCTTCAAACAGGCTCCGTGAGGAACAGAGAGCAAATCTTAGCATGCCGCGTTTAGGACATCAAACGGGCCGCAATCAACCGCTTCGCAGAGAGGAGGAGGAGGAGGGGGGGACAGGAGGGGCTCGGAGGTGGCGGCAGCAGTGGGGGGCTCATTTCCTTTGACGTTCATGCACTTCTTCTTCTCCAATAATAAGAAGTTTTGCTACTTCAAGCATCTATCTAGAGAAAGACAGAGGCACTGAATGTGAGACAAGGTATTGGGTGATACAGGCATGTAGAAGTGGAACAAAAGAGGTATGGTAGAAAGGTTATGCCGACAGGTTACACAGGAGGACAGAAGGATGGATGATGCAGGGTGGCAGAGTAAAATCCCTAACCTTTTTAAGATATTTCCTTGAGATGTCATCATCTGTGGTTTTTTCAATTAGGAGGCAATCTTATTTTCCATGCAACTGACAAAATACATACAAACATTTCTTGTTGCAGTGCTCCTTCACTGTTGCTCACCCCTCAAGAGGAGCTGTTTGGTGAAAAAAAAAACGTCTTGTGTTAATTCAGAATATACGAAGGGCTGGCAAAAATATTAATTCAACAGACTGTTTGTACAAATCTTTAACATCAATGATTAAAATGTTGCCTTGTACCCAGAGCTTCACCTAACCTTTTCTTCTTGATTAATCCTCCAATCATATTTTGGGTGACTCATTTAGTCATTTTGTCTGTAAAATGTCAAAAAATGGTGAAAAGCAACCATCACAACTTCCCAGAGCCCCAATATGACATCCTCAAATTGCATGTTTTGTCTGACGAAGAGTCCAAGACCGAAAGATACTCGATTTACAGTGATAAAAACAGTACAAAAGCAACAAATCCTCACATTGAGATGCTAGACCCAGTGAGTATTTGGCATTTTTAGCTACACTAGAGGAATGCCTCCAGGGATGACAATATTGGTCTGTCTGTCAGTCTGTCCACTACTTTGGTCCGAAGGAAATATCTCAACAACCATATGGATTACCATGAAACATTGCTGCCATCCGTGTATCCTGCTGACTTTGGTGATCTATTGACTTTTCATCCACAGCTACCAGCTGTTCAGAGATTCCCCTTATCTGGTGAAATATCTCATTATCTGTTAATTTGACTGGCATAATAATACGCAAAACCACGTGAACATGGTAAACATTATAGCATTTAAAAAGCATGTTAGCATTGTCATTGTGAGCATGTTTGCGCATTGCTTATGTTTGTTGGCATTTAACTCAAAGTGCAGTCTTGTTGCTTAATATTTTAGTCATGTAGGCTATAAAATCTTACAAAACAGTGGAAAATTGAAAGACTTCTGAGAACCCAAGGTGTCATCCTCAAATAACTTGTTTTCTATTGGTATTGGTATGTAAAGTTATGGTTTGTATCATCAGAGACACTTAACGCACCCCAAGTGACAAATGTGTACTTTAAAGGGATGCACTGACATTATTTGACATTGACATTTTAAAAGACCATTTTCATCAACACTTATCCTTCGCAATCCTCAAAACACACTGTAAGGGAATATTAACAATGCAAGCTTTATTTACAGAAACTCTAGATGGGATGTTTTTTCCTCATTGTGACAAATATCTGCTGCCAAAAAATAACCAAATATATTCAAAATGTCAAGGTATGCCTTTAATTCCTTTGAAATGTACCTTTTTCAAATGCTGCCAATTTGCCCTTTTATGGGCACTGCCACAGTGACAAGCTATTTGTTGCAAGCTGTTCTTTAAAATGCAGACAAAACACGCAGGGAGAAACCTTTCCTCCGGATGCTTACTTCAGTGTAAGAGTCTTTTATTTCGTAAACCTGCAGTAGATTGACAGGCTGACAAGCTGCAATAAAGTGTTCTTTGAGCCTTCTCACACTCAACGCTGCACTGCGCTCATTCTAGTCTTCAACTTAACTTGTAACTTTCACATTACAATGATCCTTGCCTCCAATCACCTATTCAAATATGTCATCTCTCCGCTAGTAGCACTGTATTTCTCCTCTCCTTGCTTCACTTTTCCTTTCTTTCTTCTGCCAAGTCGCTTTGTGCCTCTCTTTCTTAATGTTAATTTACCTGTGATCTCTCTCTGCTCTCCCTCTCCCTCCGCTCTGTCTTTCTCTCTTTATTTCCCCTTCTTTTCTTGCATCTCTCCTGCACTTCTTTTGTCCTTGATTACCTAGTAGTGAGCTCCTGGCTGTGTCTCCCTGCCACTGGGTAATGGACTATTTGCATGCAAATGGCAGTGCCTGGAAAGATTAGACAGAGTGGAGAAGATGGTGGAAGAAGCAAGGGAGGAGGAGGAAGGGAGGAGACTGAAGAAGGCAAGGAGACAGACAGACAGAGGGAAAAGAGGTGGAAAAGAAGCTCAAAACCAGATGAAAGGCAGGGATGAGAGCTTTCTTCTTTTTATCGTTTTGGCTGTCTGGAGGTCTAGATGATTGTCTTCATTAAGATGCTATTATTGACGGTTACTTCTATGTGTGTGCGTGCATGTGCATCTCAGTGCAGCTGTGTGTAAGTGTATGTGATGCTCAAAGACTGAGAAGGAAAAAGTTTGAACGTCTGTGCCTCAGTATTTGCATGTTTATGTGCGCCTAACTAGCTTAGCTCCGAACTTGGGGAAGATAGGGCACTGCGGCATCTCTATTTCTGAAAAATTAAAGCTGGAGACCAAAGGTTTTTTGTCTGGAGAGAGAAGCCCAGGCCTCGCTGCCTCCTCCCCCTCCGCCGACTCCTCCAAATAAATAAGAATTTTTGATTACAGTAATCAGGGCCATTAATAATGCAGACGCTGTGATGATGCAGAGGAGATGAAAGATGGCTCTTCTCAACCTTTCTGTGTTAGGAGCGAGGGGAGATAGCTGCTAGCTAGCCACACATACACACACATTTGCACATGCAGATAAACACACACACACATACACACACAAACCCTCACCCACAAGTATTCAGCATCAGTGGAGACTTGAGACCCAAAACACAACCTTACAGAAAAATAAAGTTTTAGGGCTATTTTCACCCAACTCCCAATTATATTTGGTACAACAGTCCCAACTACTTTTATTGCTTAGAACAAATGTTATGTTTAGGTCATCTTGAAAGCTGTTGATAGACATTATAGGTATATAAGCCATCAGAGTAAGTAGCTCTTCATTTTTCATGTTATTTCACAGAGAGGATTGGCGATAGCAGAGTTGTGAATTGGATTTGTAGCATCTGATTGTTCTCTTTAGCACTTTTTCAATGCTCCCTCTAACACCTACCCCTCTCTCTCACTCTCTCTCTCTCTCTCTCTCTCTCTCTCTCTCACACACACACACAATCAGAACATATTACATACCTCACCTTCCTCACTCTCTCTGCCACACACACTCTCCTCACACCATGCATGCCTCTTCTTCCCTGAGGGTGAGTTGGCAACGGGCCAGCAGTGGGAAGAGAAGGCATAAAAAGCTATTGTGGCTGTTGTCGTTAATCAGGCCCGTATGCTTTCTGACAGCAGCATGCGAGGAAGGAGGACCGTCTCTCCTATAGCTTCTCCATACCCCTGCTCCTCTCCATTAGCTCACACCAGCCAGACAGACAGTCTCCAGTTACAAAATGCTAAAGCGTAATGGCACACAATATCGAAAGAGAAAAGGAGGCAGAGAGAGGGCGAGACGTGGGAGAGAGGTGTATAGCACCAGGGTGGCATAAACTGGATGCCCCGCTGCCCCACCAGCGTCCTGAAAGTCTCGTTGGAGCCAAGCTGTGGGTGAGTGAACGGTGATAAATGAGGGGTTAAAGATGGAGCAGTTGGTGTGCGTGTGATGTGTTCTGTCTTTGTGTTTCTACATGTTGGCTGCTGATCCATCTTTTTCTCATCCGTGAGCATGCACTTCAGCCTGCCATGCATATGTGCTTATATGTGTACGCGTGTGTTCATCACAGATCCTCAGAGACCATGTCAAAGACGGTGTCTCCTACAGGTGTAAGCCCTGAACATCTGGCTGGCACATTTCAAAAGCGCAGAAAGGCAGGAGGGGTGGGGCAAAGCCACAGTGGAGGGCTGTACCACAGCGGAGGGCTAGGGGGTGGGGACCAGGACTGCACCACTGCAGCATACACCTGGTCCTTGCACATCTGTCTGCCCACAAACCAGTATTCTTCCACTATGTGTTCATGCAGCGCAATGACCACCTATCGAAAATGACAACAGGGCTAAAAAAAAAGCCATCTGGAGCCAATCACGACCTCAAAGGGGAATGCCAGTTTACTATTTTAGAAGCATTATTTTCATGGCAAAAAAGCACACAAGCTCTTTTAAAGCTAGAATTTGGAAAACTGTGATGTTGCATGAGTATTGATCCACTGACACAACAAAAGGGAAGTGGATATGAAGACGTCTGAAGTTAGATGAAATGAATTCACCCAAAAAAGTGAAAGTGGAGCGATTCAAGATATCATCCCATTCAGCGGATTTGAACTGACTGTCCTCAGAAAACGCATATCACTGTCAAAAAAACATAGGTATTGTCCTACCTGCCTGGTACAACAAGACATTGTATATTTCTTTAAATAAAATTATCTACTTGGATCCCTTACAGCTGGTTACATGGTCATTCAGACATGCTGTTCGTACAATCTGAAGACAGGATAAAGGCATTTTTTAGAAGGTTGTTGGATAATGGGCTCTCTCTTGCCCAATTTCTGTGACTTTCCAAAACAGAAATTGTGACAGTCACTCCCCACTTTCTAGAACGCTTGGCCAAGTGTGGAAAAGTGTGAAAAAAGGAAGAGCTCCAATCTTATTCTCTGTGCTGGCAGCAATGGAGGTGTTGCACTTTCCGAAAAATGAGGAGGAAAGAGTCGGAAACCTGAATCAAGTTCTGAGCAGCAGACACGACTAATAATTCCTTCACCTTGAATTAAGCTATTCTTGCATTTGGTATTAAACACGTACTAGAAGATACAGTTACCTGTGCGTTAACGTCTTGTCTTGCCCCACCTTCAAAACACCCTTTTGGCCACAGTGGATGAGGTGGTTTCTGGATTAGTTTTCATCTGTAGAAGATCTAAAAGTTTGTATTACGGTTTAGTGAAGCCTGTCAGCGTTGCTATATTAAGCCATCGCATGTTTCATAATCAGGCGATAAGAGGATACAATAAAAGATTACTTCTAATGGCGGTCAATGCTAAGCAACCATATAAATTTAGAATTAGTTATTTTAACCATCAACTGCATTGTATTGTAGCATCTTGATATACTGTATATAATGTAAGCCTAAGGATTTTACAGTATGTCACTATGATGTAATTAATGCACTTATTACATTATGCAAAGGCCAGTAGTTAGCTATGGACAACGCTTGACCTCTGTTGAATTCCAGCTACATCATGTCCAGAAGGGATTAGCACTGTACTGTACACATACACAGCATGGAGCTCACACGTGGATATTGGAAGCACAGTGCCCAAGTTAACATTCACACTATGGGCACTTACATGTCAGCACGCATCAACTGGAGTCAGCTGTGCTCATGCTGTACGTGATGCACATGACAGAGTGGAGAACGATGAGCAGTGCAAAGATTCTCAATGGGGTCGGCCCCGTCAGTTTCAAACGAATCTGGGTTAGTCAAATTGAGAGGGAGGTGCACAGTCGGACTCTCCACGCTCGTACTGTTGGATCTCGCATGGAGCCCGCGTGGGTTTTCACTCAACCTGCCCGGATTTGGCTTATAGTTGCTTCGATTGTGATTCAGACTGATTCCGACTGGACGTCCACTCGGTTTACCATCTGTTTTCGTATGACAGAGAGTCACTTTATCTGACAGCGGAGTCTCTCCACCACAACTCAGCATGAATGTGCCGGTCCAATCTACTTCAGTCACAGCCTGAGAGTCGTGTAGCATGTCGTCTGATGCATGCTGTGCCTGCAGATGCCAAGGCGGCTACCTCTGTTGTAGGATAGGGCACAGGTCACCACCCCTCTGCCTCTATCTGTCCCTCTTCCCCTTCTTTTTTCTACATTTCCCTCTCCTTCAATCTGTCAACCCCCCCTCTCACCTGCCTCACCCTCCCTCTCCATTTTCACTCCTCTGCACTGACACGTTAGTCAAATCTGCCCATTATGCGCTTCGTTGGCCATGCATTGCTCTTTATATCTAGCATAAAGCAGTCAATGACACTGAAAAGAGAGAACACATGAAAAGACAAAAAAAAAAGGTCCACACACAGATAGGAGTCTCATGGTTTGGTAGCCTTCAAATCTGAGCATCTAAGAGTAGGAGTCAGTCATTAGTGTCACTGTTTGTTTTTCTGAATGCTTCCTCATCATTGGTGTATACAGGGTAAGCTAGGAGGCTTGTTACAATAATTATACACTCTGCCTATCATTTGGCACAAAAAACAGGAGCATGTGTCTCAACAAGAGCAGGCCAGAACTGTTTACATAGAAAATCATTGGGGCAGATGAGTTTTGTAGATGAGTGCTCCGGCTATATACATAAATATACACTGACCATATGTACAGTATAGTATATGTACATATTTTCAATACCAAAACAATGCTTTTTGTCTATATCTTAGTTTTGTTTGTGAAAGAACCCAAAAATCCCACAAACCGTCGACCACTTGTACTCACTTTATTTACAAAATTTAGGTCCCCAGACCTCAGAATACAGATCAGGTCAAATTTATGCAAAATCCCTTTTTTTAATTGAACAAAAGATGCCAACATTTTCAAATGTGAAAATTTGTCTCATCACAGGCAGCTGTACAAGCATAAGAACAGGTACTCGATGCTATGACACATTTTCGTCACTACCAAACAAAGTATTGAGGTTCGGGCGGCAGACTTTTTTCTTTTTTGCTGATTGTCAAGAGCATCTCTTTAGAAACGGAACTAAAATTTAGCACTGAAAGTAAGGTTGGAATACTTTATTCCACAATATTGCATGCTGTAGTAAGTCCTGTCATTATACCATTTAATTCATATAGGTCCTAATAGGTCTGAATGCTCTATTTTCATGCCAAGCAGTCAGACAGTATGGCTTCTAAATTTCGTTCCTGGAAGCCAGTGGTCGAACTGCTGGAGGCATGAAAGCAATTCTGGATCCTGCACAGTGTTGCAACTTTTTGAAATATAGGGCTTTAGCCGTGGCTATAGTTGCCTGTGATGGGAGTGAGCTGTGAAGACTATAATCAGTGTCAGCTCACACAGCCAGGCCTGACACCGCACACTGTGAGACGCAATATCTGTCCTTCTCACACGCACAGACAAACACACATATGCACATCATGTGCGCACACACTCTCATTCTCAATCTGTCTCTCTCTGCGTCAGTCTCACCCCCATGCTTTCTCTCTCTCTCTCTCACACACAGATGGATACTGGATACCATTACAGTGAGTGACCAAGCACACAGGCATCAGGAAGGGGGGACTGGACAAAGAGATTGTCACTCCACATTCAGTGTGTTGAGCGTGTATTGCTCTCACCAACTCGAGGATGGCAGGACTTGTGTCTATCTATGTGACAGTGGATGTGATTCCCAGTGAAGTGTGTGTGTGTGTGTGTGTGTGTGTGTGTGTGTGTACTCGTGTGCATTCCTTGCCTTTTATCTGGGTATAGCCTCAGAGCAATTCACAGTCTGTCACTCACTCTCTAGGACTGGCAGGGAGAGTGAGAGGGAGAGAAGGATGGGGTGAAGAAAGAAAGAAAGAAAGAAAGAAAGAAAGCAGCAGGAGGAGAAATTAACAACAATTGGGAGATGGAGAAGGACAGAAAGAGGCTGAGAGGGAGGACAAGAGAAGTAAAGGGAGAGATGGTGATATAGAGAGCGGTAGAGGCTGTTTGCTCCCTTGGGTGCATGGGTTAGGGCAGCCCGCGGGCTCAGTTGGCATGCAGCTGGGCACAGTGTCGCTCAGTCCCTACGGCAGGCTGTGTGCTCGCACTGCCTTCCCTCAGAGAGCAGAGGTCGAAAGAGGAGTATATATATGTGTGTGTGTGTGTGTGTGGCTGCTGCCTCATCAGAAATGCCAGCACTGCTACACCACAGCCCATATCTGTTTATGGGCTCATTGCTCAGTCCCGTTGTTGCTCAGGGGGACCATTTGCAGTCACACTTGCATAATGATAATAATAGGGTGACTTGGAGTGGTTGTGAGTGTGTGAGTGTAAATGTGTGTGTCTCTACGCTTTTGTTTATGTGCATCTTGGCTCCTTCCATTTCCTCCCCCGATTCATCTGTCTATCCTTATTTCCTCAGCTCTCCTCATCTCACCCGCTCTCACACGTACCTCAGTCCCCCCACCACCTCTTGTCCTCCTCCTCCTCCTCCCGTAACTCCTCTCCACCCTGTTCCTGCCCCGTCCTGCCTCCGGCGAGCACCCACACACATTCCCTGCCATGACCCTGTGGACACACCGCAAACTGCCGGGGCATGGCCCACTTTAACCATACACTGGACGAAAAGGTGATGATTGCATCACATGCATCATCCGTCCTCTCGCTCCTCCACCAAAACCAACACCCCACCAACCCATCATTAGTTCACATGCCACATAGGGTGCGCTCATTTTTCTTCCTCCCCTTTTCTAATTTTACAGGGCTGGGATCATTTTACACCCACTGTTTTTTCTTTTTTCTTTAACCGCAGGGTGGTTTAGGCCTGCAAAATCAGGAGAGAGGAGAGGAACAGAGACACAGTGAGTGAGAGGGCCCTGGTTGTGTAGCCCAGCTTGGATACACAGTATGTTACTGTGTTTTGTATGGAACAAATGTGATAAGAAGAAATTGATTAAGACATGAAATCAAACAAGAAAAAAGACAGAAATAAGTTAAAGAGAAAAGAATCAAAAGAAAGTAACAACATGCTCGAAGAAATTTCTTTTCCTGGGGTACAGGGGATAAACTCTCGGAGGCTTTGAGTCTTCATTCAGGAAAACTAGTGTGTTTAGCTTAGCTTATTTCAACAGCTGTATGTCTACTCAATCAACCAGCTGCTCACAAATTTAGGTAAATTCAACTTCTCGAGTACCTTTTTCCTGTATTTATTACTCTATATCCATTGGCCTATATGTGGATAAAACATTTTTATACATACAAAACATACAGTGGTTTTTAATATGGCTGTATGCTGTGCCTATGAGTGCACGTAAACTGGAAATCCATTAGAAGTTTCACATAATGTACTTTTACGTTTATTAGTGAAATTAGCGACATTTTAAATGTACATGAAGTCCAGTCTGACTATGTACATGTTGTTTTGGTATAGAGGAAGTTTATTGTTGCGTGTTCCCACATTTGAGAAGAACTGCTCATTTATTATACAGAGTTACACAAAGGGAGTTACTGTAAGTTAACTTCACTATTCACATGTTAAACATCAATGGGTTGAGTTGCTTCAGTTAAACAGAAAACATCGTTAATTCCCCCAAACGACCTCATAAATGTTGCCATGTGTGATTTGCGCACCGAACCCTGGCAGGGTAAAATTCTGCTGTACACTTGCTGTACAGGTGTCATTTATGCTGGCAAGGACTAGATTCCTCTCTCAAGATGTCTCCACTCAGTCTCAAGACTGTGAGTCCAAATGCCTGCCAGCAAAACAAACAGCAATGCTGCTCATCATGCTAATTCAGAATCCTACCCTTGAATAGACAAAAGGACAGAAGAAGAGTATTTTAATTATATTAAGTGGTGCCCATATCATTTCAGCATCTGTGTCCACATATGTGTCTGAAATCCAGAAAAATGTGCCACGCCACATTCCTGCCATCTGACTAACCACATTCCTGTCATACCCTGGCAATGAAAGGCCTTTACCTCCATATCTCCACCACATAGCCTAGCCCAGCAGTGAACTAAGAGTACAGAAAGCCCATTAAAATGGGAAGTGCATGCCAGCTTCTTAATCGAAACACATGTAAGCCATTAAGAGTACACTTTGAATTCTTCTCTGTGAGCAAAAGAGGGGAAAAGAAGACACAGAGGGAGAGATTGAGAGAGCCAGAGACAGACATTGACTCAGAGAGAATATTTGGGAATCTCATCTCACTTATACAACTTCAAAGTCAGAAACAGACGGAAAGAAACACAGAAAATAGAAAAAGAGACAAAAACGCAGGAAAGGTAACGAGAAACTGGGGGCTTTGATTAGTGTGCCGGGTGATAGCAGTATATGGAGCGTTTAAGCACTGAATCCACACTCTCACTGTGTCTTCGCATCTTTAAATCCCCCCCTTCCACATCTTTCAGATGGTTTGGCCGGGGGGTTCTTTGAATTGGGTCCCTATGGCGACAGCCCGGCTGGCGGCCAGAGCAACACTCTTTCCTGATGCTGTTTGGAAGTGGCAGGGATCACAGAAGGCCACTTCTGAGCACAGACTCTCTGCGAGGGCTTTCTGTCTGTCTGACCGTCTGTCTGTCAGCTATCACAGGAAACGTTCCCAATTTCTTCTTGTATTTTGGTTGTCGTGAGGGCCAAGTGAAGTTTTCTTTATGTATAGTAAGTAGAATTAGTAGGCATTATTACTAAAAATGATTCTGCGTCAATGCTGGAAACTGGAAAATGTTCTTTTATTCTCCGTGCCCTCATCCTCGATATGTAATCCCTAATTCAACCTCCCGCTGTCTGTGTCTTGTGGTTGTTACATAAGTGAACCCAGCTTCACACATGCATGTACGTTCACACACACACACACACACACACACACACACACACACACAGTGCCCAATCATAGACCCCTCGCTCTCTTCAGACACACACATTCACAGCACTTTGTTCAGGTTGTAACTATTATGTAATGTTGGATATTTTTTCATTTTTTAATACACTGTAAAAACCAAGGATTTAGTGTTTTTACCATGCAATGGTTGAAAAGTCTAATAGCAGTTCAGCTCTTGCACTCTGGATGACGAGATAATAAAAGAAACCTAAATTAACTTAAATAAATGCATTTACAAGTGAATGAATTGATGACCCAGATATTAGGGTTTCTTAAATGGTGTCTAGGTTCTATTCATGTCGTGTCCAATCAAAATCAAATGAAAAATTATAATAAAATAAATAAATGTTAAGGGATTCCCGTAGAAAATCATTAACTTTGTGATAACTATGCGATCAAATATTCTAGATCATGTCCATTATCCATTTAAACTGTGGTAAGCCACCCTGATCCTGGTTAATCTTTTCTCCTGATCAACTTAGTTTCAGTCAGGAGAGTGAACAAATATTGACTGACATGTGCGCAATAATGATGAGAACTGTGCAGAGTATTTGGCTATAAGACCCCATTCATATTTTAAGGGGGGCAGCGAAGCAGCGAGTAGAGTAGGATGGGATGAGCTCGACCCGGACATTAAATGTGGTGAATGGGGTGGAGGAGTGTCGCAATGAATCTGCACTGAAATGACAGCTGACAGGAGAAAACAGATTTGAAGTTTGACTACAGCAATATGATTTGCTGATGGAGATCGTGGCGAAATCTGATTGGATAAGAGAGAGAGTGGACGCACCATAATCACCTGATTAAGAAAGCAGGAAGAGAGAGAGAGAGAGAGAGAGTGAGTGATGTGAAGGAAGGAGAAAAATATGCATAGGATATCTGGCATTATTTTTTCTACCTTTTGTGCAACCCCAAAAAAAGTTGAGATGGATATTATTTAATTACGAATGATTTACCAACACCAAATACATTAGGATAGAATAGAATACAATATCCAGCTTTCAAGGCAGCAATTCTTCTGCGACGGGCCTCTGACTGCTCATGGTGAGACTCTGAAAGTTGCATGGCTTGTGTAATGGTGGTTCCTAAGACTGTATTCTTCTGCAACAGCGATCGTTTCATTGCAAATTATGCATCTGTAGCTTTACTGAACTTTACTGAAAGTGCATCACATTGGTATAAAGATGAAGCAACTGTCCCAGACTTCTAACAAAAAGGCATATGAACCTGCTGGTGAACTGTATTTGTCTTTCGGTGTCCTCTAGCAGTAGAGAGTGGTTCAGCACTGGCTGCTGCGTGGGACACACTCTACTGAGGGGGAGTCTCACGCACGCACACACACTTTTTATGGGCTATTTATACGTTTTCTTCATCCTTTCTGTTCCGTTTTTTTTTCTCCAGTTGTCACTGTCTTTTTTCTTCTTTTTTGTTGTTTTGATGGCACTGATGTTTTTATATTCCTTTTTCCCCCTTTTTTCCCCTCTGTCTTTCTCACTGTCAAGTCCCTCGTGCACTCTCTTTGAACGTCTGGAGCCACACTCACATTCACAAGCACACATCACAAACACTCATATACTGTTCTCTCCCTGACCCCCTCGTGCATCTCCCCTGTTCCCTCTGTCTCTTCCTTTCTCCCTTAACCTTTCCGCCATCAGTTCACGTCTCACGCCTTTGCCCTTCCTTCGCTCTTCCTCCTTCCCTCCTGCCTCGCTAACTCCTCCCTCACTGTCTTTGATCATTTTGGCCTGTGTGTTCGTTGGCCTCGCAGACTGCTGTGGGCTTATTGACCAGGGTCACAGCAGAGGAATTGCCATTCAACGTCAGTGCACCATGGACATCTCTAGCACATGGCCTCAGTCACACTTAACACTGAAAATAAAGGCCTGCCTCTCTCCCGCTCTGCAGTCTGTGACCTCCTTACACATCTATTAAAGGATAAAATGACAAGATCCTGCTGTTGAGGTTTGAAGAATGTGTGTGTGTGTGTGTGTGTGTGTGTTTACATACAGTATATGCATGTACAGTATTTACCTAAGCTGTAAGCTTTCAAATACATTATAATAACTATATTTTAATTACATAGGACCTTTAAAAACACAGTTTATAAAGTGCTTTGACAGACAAAGCAAAAGCAGGATGCACAGAAAGCAATTATACCGTATATATTTTGCGTGATGGCAACTGTGACAGCCAACAGTCACTCTATATGTCAGACACATACTCTCATTTGAAACACACACAACACAAAAGCCACTTCAGGCTGGAACATGCTTCTTCGTGCTGCATTCATACATTGTACAAGGATTGTAATCACCACATTTTCTCCTTCGAAACACACACAACACAAAAGCCACTTCAGGCTGGAACATGCTTCTTCGGGCTGTGTTCATACATTGTACATAGATGTTATGATGTTTCCATTTCCATGCGATGGGAACAAATCTGCGTGCTTCACCATCAGTGGCTCCTTCGTGAGCTGCTTGGCTACCGGCTGACTCATAAAATAATGAAATTCATACAAGTGTACATGACAGCCTTATAACCTGACACGTCTCACTGCTACTTTGGTGATACCTTTACAGTATGTCAGCGCCGACTGCTGCTGCAGCTCGCTTCACAACCGCTGAAGATTCTTTGAAACCCACTTCAACGAACAAAGCCTTTTCTACCAAATCCAACTGTGTAGCCATTTGCTATAAATGGACGTAATAGCCTCTGACTGATTTGTGTAGTATTTTTTTTCTTCTCTGATCTGCTGCACCCATGTTGCTTTCCAATTCTGGCCCATACTGAAATAAAGTGGCGTGTTGTTTTTGAAATTTAAGTGAAATTCATTGATGGTTAAATGGTCTGACTGGCGGTTTTGTGGTGATGTGATCTCTGCACGTAGGGTCAGGTGGACAGTCGGGATAACAAGCAGACTGAGATGAACAGACAGAAAGAGGTGGGGAAGGAGAAGAAGACAAAAGCAGGAGCAGATGTTAACTGCCCAATGACATAGCAGAGGGATAATTGTACAGTGACTGGAGTCCTCTATACGTGCACGCATACATCCGTGTTTGTACAGTATTCGTGTGCGTGCAAGGGTGTGTGTGTGTGCATGTGTGTACATTGCAGCCACAGGCAGACACATGGGAGCCTGAGGAGTGGTGAATATTACAGAGGAGTGGACCACAGAGGGACCAGGCCCATAGCCAACAGACAGGCCCCACTCATAAATCCTATCCACACTGACGCCTTCTCCCTCTGTCTGTCTTTTCTCCGTCAGTCTGTCTGTTCTCTACTCCTTCCACTGTTTTGTCTCACTCGCCCATTGTGCGTGTCTTTCTCTCCTTGGCTGAGAAAAGGGAGTTGTCACTTGTGAAATCAATAACCATGAGTCTATCATATGAACAATTTGTAACCCTCTAGCTCTATGAGCGTGGCCTCTGTAGAGGTAATTGGAGGTAGAAATATGCCCTATTCACTGTGGGGGCATTTCATCTGTAAACCTGAACCATTTCATTTTAACTCCATGACATCCTCATGCTCCGTCTGAAACAACGCATGTTCCCTGGCCACAGAAGATGCTGCTTACAATTCTAAGAAGAAGTGTATTTGTTTTAGCATAATAAGCAAAGTAAGTCTGAAAAGTAGTTAGGGACAAGTGTGATTAGAGGTACCACACGGCATTTTCACATGTGTCCTGTGCAGGTCTGTTCAACATGATAATGTTAATATTATTATTGCTCTTAAAACCTATGTCACAACCAGTTTCAGAGTAGTGTTTTAAGATTATACTAGGCTACCTCCCTCTGCCTGTCAGAAGTGTCAGTTGCTGACTGTAATTAATTCAGACCTCAGTACTTTCACTGTTAAATAAACTGCATTCAGTTCTAGTGTGCCGATGCAGTGTCACTAGAGACACATATAAACATAAATCGGGCAGTGGATTAGTGTATAAGCTTACCTACTCAACCCTATGGAGTAACACACTGACATTTGCATGCATTGGTTCATGCAGCTCCCTTCCACTGTAGAGGTTTAAGGCAAGACCACTTTATCTGACCTTGGTTGACCTCATAGGCCAACAATAACAAAACCCCAAACTCTGGGCACATCTGAGCGGGGAGAAAGTGGGAGGCCAGTAAGGGTCGGCTTCTGCTCAAACGGAAGTAGTTTGTACAACGTGTTGTCTGACCACTTCAGATATGTACAAGTGTTAATACTTGTTCCGAACGGCCACACTGGAAGGCAGGAGTGAAAAGCCGGCTGTTGTGAAGAGAAAGGACAATATTGTTTAAATACACACATTTTTAGACAGTCTCCCCAGGAAGACATTCATTGTATTGCACTTGTTGTTCACATGAAAACTGACAGAAGAGCTAGAGAGAGCTAGCTGGCCAATCATGGCGGAAGTGGGTGTGAATGTCGGTTTGTTGGTTTTGGTCAGACACATCCCCCCTCCTATAAGGTGCAGGGCGAGGGGGTTTCCAAAGCTACTTGACAAGCAGTTCTAACGGAGTATACTGGTGGCTTAAGCAGGACAGCCTAACTTACTGTATGACAACTGAAAGATAGGGGATCTCAGTCGCACACGTATAGAATGTAGGGGCAACACACAGCATCTGTGCATTGTGCCATATCAATACATAGTTTTTCTCCCATATTTCCAATGTATCTATCTAGCTAGCATGAGCAGCTGTTGCCACCATGACAGAACAAAAAAAATATATAGCACCACCCACCTGAGCTCTCACTTTATTAACAGCCAGACTAAAGAAAACAAACCACAGTGGAAACACTGCTTCATTGCAGAAATTATATTTGAAAGCAGTGCAACTTAAACATAAATGGCAACTATTCCTGCCCCTCTGTCCACCTTGACTTCTTCCCGTTCTCTCCCCAGCTGAGGTGTCAGAGAGGCAGAGATCCTTTCAGCAGGAAAAATGTTTTGTGAGTGGCAGAAATGAGATTGATTTTAATCAGAGAGCCTATAATTACATTGCTGCTGTTGTTGTCACTGATGCTGACAACAGCCAGCCCTCCTGTCTGCCTGTCCTTCAGTGTGACTATATCTCTTTGTCTCCCTGCCTGAAGCCTGTCTCACTGTCAGTCTGCCCGTGTCTCACGCTGCCTCTCTGTGAACCTGTTACTTGCTTCTTGTCTGCCTGACCATAAGTGTGTCTCCTGTCTTTAAGCATGTTCTGTTGTCTGCGTTTCTTTACATCGCCATGTAATAAGCAGTGCAACTACTTGTTTCTTTGCGTGCCCCTCTGACACACACGTACAGGAATGAGATTTGCCAGAAGGGATAAAGAGAATGGCAGCCTTGGAATGGCAGCGCAACACAAATGACCTCGATGCGATTCAACATGCTGAAGTTTGTCCTGCTTCCTGTCTGACTCGTCTGTGTGTTTGTCGCCGCATGGTTGTGTCCCTGTTTTACCTTGTGTACATGAATGTACTATCTGTTGTAATGAGTGACCTTGTGCATCCTAAGACTTCCTTTTCACAACACCTGCCTGTGAGTCTAAGCTCAGCCATTCACATTGCAGTCTGTGTCACAGTTAAGACAAAGCACACATATCGATCCAGTCTCATTCACTCAGAGTGCTCATGCTCACAGACAAAGCAGAATATTGACACATGTCCTTTAAATAGGTCAAGATTTTCTAATATTTTCTGTTCAAACTTGTATAACCTTTATCCTACTGTCTCTGAGAAGCATTGACCAACAGTCCAAGTGGTTATAACCAAGGTATCAAAAAGAACACAGTTGAGCAGTGTTTACGTGCACAGTAGAGCCTGACATGCATAATACTGTGCTGCAACAAATGTTAGCATTGCATTACAAAATTTGTATGACAGTAAGTGTCATGTCATGTGTTGGCAGGAGTCATGTGTGGGGCTCATAGCTCAACAGCTGGTCAGTCAGAGCTCCTGCTGCCACTTACAGAGAACTCTTCAAACTTAAATGATTAAATATAACTTCGGGAGCAATTGTATGAATAAATACATACAAAATATGTAATGTATGTATTTATGAAAACATACTTTTGAAAAAAGATGTTTATAACTTAAAACCGCAGGAAAAACACTACAAATGACCTGCTCTTGTGAAAAGAAGCAAAATAAAATAACATTAATAATAAGTATAAACCTTTCTTGAACTATTTCAGGATTTTATGGTTATATTGTATTTCTTCTCTCGTATTCATTCATATGATTATTTATTTCATGATGTTTTATTCATTTATTTATTTAATGAACACTTTGGGTCTCCATACTGTTTGAGCTTACATGTCTGTCAAGGTGAATTGTGAGATGCAATAAGATAGGCAGACACGCAAGTCAACTTTTAAATAATTGTTCTAACACATTTTGCATTTGCATTTTAAAAATACAATTTTAATTCAAGATATAAAGGCAAAATTAGGAAATTGAATAATTGGCTAATACTGTATAATGATCCTTTTTTAAAAACTTTAAAGAGATTCCTAATGCATAAATAAAATGAAAATGTAATCCTCTGATTTATAATTGCTTTTCTAAATTTATCAATGTATTAATGTATTATAATTAAACAACTGGTTGTGTACTCCAGATTCCATAGACTCTACCACTTACAATATTTAGTAGTAAAGGTTAGTAGGCTAACAGTATATTATGTAGAGTCAATTCTCTCCCATTTAAAATAAATCATCGCATCGCTTAAGCTGCTCTTGTACCCTGGCGACAGTAAATCTAGTGCAGTATATGCAAAGACTTTGATTTTGTGTCACTAAAAATGTCAGTAAGGTGCAAAACTTTGAATTGAACATAATCATCTAAAATTAGAGCTGCAGGTCTTCATTGTTGTCGGGAGCAAAGGTCCTGTGGTCCTCTTTGTTCAGGAGCCACTGTGTCCGTCTCCCTGTTGGTCCACCTTCATGTTTGACATGGCAGGGTGCAGCGTGGTGAACTCTGCTGCCTGATGGCACAGAGGACTCGTGACACTGCTTAGCCCCGACACAGTGAGATGCCAACACTGCCAGCAAGACAGAGTGGCAAAGGTCAGCTCCTCTCTTCTCCCTCCATCACCCTCAGTGCCACCGGTCGGAGTGGACTCCCAGTTAAATGACTGTGATTCCCTTATAAACAAGGTCATAGACGCGGGAGTCAGAGCGTTAGAGAGAGTCAGGGCATGAGTTTGGACCAAAGGGGGGAGAGGACAAGCTGAGAGATGTAGCAGCGGATGGAAAGAGATAGAGGAAGGGTGACTCAGGAGTAACTGGGAAGGGGGAAAATAAAAACAGAAAGAAGGGGAAAAAGAGAGGGAGATTTGAGAGACAGAAGGAAAAGGCAGTATTAATATTCACAGACTCCCAGCGCTTCCTAAATATTTTATTACTTACAGCTGTTTGATGTTAAGGAGACTCACCAGAGAGCCCACTCACACACACACTCACACATGCACACACATGAACTCACACTAATAGAAACAGATACATGCACACACCGACACAAAGCCACATTCACAAACCCACATGCAAGTCAATATCAACACACAAACAAAATCACACAACCACAAACTCACCGTCACGTAAGCGTCATGCACAGAAACGTGAACACCAACACACACACAGACGTACCAACAAGCACACGCTCGTGGACAACAGCTATTACACATATTTGTACAGCAGGAAACACACAATAAAAACTAACATGCATGTTTACAGCCCCGAACTGGCACACAGGAAACTGCATGCAGCACGGACACAGACCCATATATAACCGTAACGCACAAAAATAAAAATGCATTTAGAAAAACTCACACACGCGCGCATGAATACACGTCACTGGCTGTACACCGGTCATAATCTGTCTTTCAGGAGTTCTGTCACATTTATTCATTTATTTATTGGCTTATTTATTTATTTGTGTATTCATTATTCCTTGGACTGACTTTCTTTTTATTTGCAAGCTTGGTTCCGAGGGGAGAGCGGGAGAACATTCATCTTCTGATGAGAGCAGTCATTAATTCAGAACAGGCCCATCCCTTGCGCTCTCCCTCTGTCAGTCTGTCTCTTTCTCTCTGTCCATCAGACCAGCTCTCTCACTCTCTGTCTTTGCCCATCAGCCTGACTTTCTGCCATGGTCTCCTCTCCCTCTGTGTCGGTCTGTCTCTCCTTCTCTGTGTTTTCCAGCCTCTCCCAATCTCAGCCAATGTATCTGTTGTCTCTCTCTCTCTCTCTCTGAGTTTCCCCAGCAATGCATTCTCCTTCTTCAGCATCTCTAAGACTATGTGCATACTAAGTGGAAGAATTATGAAAATGCACTAGAGTTTTCAGGTCATTTTCATAAAGATGTCAACACAAAGCAATAGGAAAATCTATTCTTCTTCTCCGTCCTCTGTCAATTGACAAACTATGTTTTGATACAGCCAAAATCAGTTTGGTCGGGCTTACCTCATCATTTTGTTAAATCTCAGTTTTTCCCATCCACGCTAAATGTGAGACCTGTTTGTTTCAGATTTATTCATCATGGGTCTGAAAAACGTTAAAACTGAAAACAGAACCCCGTTAAAAACTGCTTGGCTGCACTGGCGAGGCTGTGTTGCTTTAAGTACCAGTGATATTTGAGTGGCCGGTTTGAGTGACAGATCTATGACTCTTAAGGCTTATCAGATGCCAAAAGGCTGCACAGCAGTTAGGATTTTACTACAAAGGAAAGTTATCACAAACCAGATATCTCCTGTAGCAAAGTAATCTAACAGGAATGTGCTCTTGCATTTACAGGTTTATAGTTTATATACACTTGTAAGGGACATGTATATTATGACAGCATTGGTATTATGATTATTGCTGTAGTTTCTTTATTGATTTGAATGATTCACAAAAACACATTTGACATATCTGACACGTATCTGTGCGTCTTCTAGGTATAACAAGTTCTAACGGGTCAAAAATATACATGCAGCACAGCTAGAATTTGGTCACGTGTCCTATTGGCCTCATTCAGCAGCTTTTGGTAGCCATCAACACATTTCTGACAGAATTCTGGTTGGCTCTTAGATCTGGGCAGAATTGGCTTTCTTGCATTGACTCGTCTTTACACTACAGTCCACATATTTTCATTTGGGTTGAGGTCAGGACATTGGGGAAGGCCTTTCCAAAACCTCACGAGGGAGGATTTTACGAATCTAGAGTGTTAACACAGAGACAATCCTTTTAACCTTCATCTCAAAGATCTGGTGGTAAACAGTAGAAATATGGTGTTCACGTTACTACTAAGTAATCTATCAGGAATGTGCTGTATAGTCACTAATTGGCCATCGCAAAGTGTTGTGGCAAAAGTTGAGCCCGCTTGGATTTTTTTGATGGACAACCCGGCATTTTTTTTGTAACTTGTATCACCCTCTTATTCTTTCTCTCTGCCTCCATCTCCTCCTCCTCCTCTGATCTGTCTACCCCCCTGTGTTCCCAAGCCTGTTAATCAGCAGATTGCTAATGAAGGCCTGAGTTCAAAGACACACAGAGAGGGGGGGTGCAGCAGCACAGAGCAGTAAGATAGGGTGGAGTTTTGGACCAACTGTCTGTTTGTCAAAACATGTCCACTTGTCTGTCTCTTTGCCTGTCTTCTCCTCTGAGCTCCCCGCAAAAACCACAACACAGCATTTGCTCTTTGGGTTTCCCTTTCATGTTCCATTAAATGTGAGTGAGAAGGAGACAGAGAGACAGCCAGAGAGAGTGAGAGAGAGATTAATTACATGTTTCAATAATGGAGATTAATTAGTATTATTTAAACATTGGCAGCATCAACTAGACGTCGAACATTTTGCGAGGCACACACTAGAGTTCTCACTTTAATGGGTGACTACATGTCTCTCCGTGGCAGCCTAAAAGTAATCTCTTCACATCTTCTCCCCTCCTTCCACTGCTCCTTCAATACTGTACATCAACTCCGCTGGCATCTGAAATTGTTGTTTTCGTGCATATCATTTCATGTTTATTCCTACCCATATTAAGCTTTACCAGCTTGAAATAATCTGCCTGACATTTATCTTTTGCTGCTTTGTTGCTTCCAGTACATAGACAAGCCACAGCTTTTATGAAAGACAGCAGCACAGAGAAAGCTCTCAAAGTGGAAATGGTCAAGTTAGAAGCACTAACGAGTCAAAACCTTCCTCTCCCCTCCCTTTTCCTGGCTGATGCCAACACAAAAGTGAAAATATAGAGAGAGAAAAAAATCAAACATAGTGGCTGTGAAGATGTCACACAGCCCCTGAAAAAATGCCAGTGTGTCTCCAGCCTTGGCCCCAACTTGAGAGGGTGACAGGAAACAGTGAGGGAGAGGGAAAGAGTTACTGTAGAGAGGAGAGCGTGAGCTCTCAAACCACATCCTGACACCGCAGGCCGACTTCACCCTTTTTAACAGCACCATATTTCCCCAAAATGTATCGGACGTAGCACGTGATAGCCAAATGGCAGTGAAATCTCTGATAAATCCAGGGACCAGTTTTTCTCTTGAGGGATGTGCTGTCTGCTAGAATCATTTACAAGGGAGTGACGAGAAGATCTATAACTGTTCAAATAACTATAACATCTAAAAATAACTCAAACATGCTGGCACTCATGGCCTTCATACATGCTCAAACACATACACATACATACAAATGCGCACATATGCATGCAAACACACACACATTCACCTACAGTAAAATGGGCTAGAATGAACAATCAGTTATAGCAGTGGTTCCAAACATCGGGATCAAGAACCCAAAAGGGGTTGTAAGATAAATCTAAGGGGTTAAAAGTGAACTGGATAGGAACGAAGAAAAAACATATTTCAGGCACATGAAATCATGAATCTATTCAATCTGTGGCATAAATGAGATAATTTAAAGGGGTCACAAAAGCCAAAAAAGTTTGGAACCACAGCATCAACCACATGGATGGATTATGAGATGATGGGGGCCTCTGGGCAAAGACATGCAAGAGGACGCCCCCTTGTATGAAGCAGCCCTACAGTCAAGATTGCTTTGTATAATTTCTGTGACATTTTTGCAGGTTTGTTTTGCAGGTTGTTCGTTGAAACCTGCAGTTGAAAACAATGTGATGAGGACACCCCTGCTTTTGACTGTTCAGCAAGAACTTGTAATAACAGCCACTTCATAAAGAAGCACTGGCTTAGGGGTCCTGGAACTGTTCCTGGAGATCCCGTTTAATAATCCATCCATTAGCAGCAGCGCTTTTAAATGAATACTGAATAGCAGCAGGTATGGATCACACACATACACAATGCTCAGTACGATGTTACATACTGTACCTCCCTGTGTGTGTGTGTGTGTGCACCCTGTTATTGAGATGTGCCCGTCTTTAAATCTGGACTATCCATTGACTTGTTTTTGAGCTTCACATTTATGGCTTACATAACCTAACGCTTACCTGGGGTCTTTTAGTACTGAGCAGCATGGCGCTACCCTCCATCTACGCCGAGATGTGCTAGGTTGGTGTGAGGGTTTGAGATGTATACCGAAGAAACAAGATTTCTGGTTGAACTCTCACAACACGAAGATGAGGGAAGTGAAGAAAAACCTAACAGCGGGCATCCGCCGCATACTCGGCTCTACAGGGTGCATTTGTGTGCGTGCGTGCATGTGCGTGCGTTTGTGTGTGTGTGTGTGTGTGTGTTGTGGGTGTTTGTGTATCCTTTCTCCAGCAGGACCCCCAGATCAAAACCACAACCCACTCTCCCTCCCCATGCCTCTTTTTCTCTCTCTCTCTCTCTTTCTCCATCTCTCCACCCCCTCTCTCATTAAAAACTGCAGGCCCTGGCTTCTAATTAAATCCCACTTGAAAAGTCTTAAAGTCAGCCTCAGATTGATTCAATTTGCATTTCTGAACAGAGAACATTGCCTAAAAGGATTAATAAATTGGACGAAAAAATGCCTTCTTTCTGCGCCACGCCGTCAGAGCTTGTAAGACAACATCCAAAGAGAAATATCCCCCCTCAACAAACGTCTATCCAACATATGCTCTTGCTCTCTCTCTTGCACGTCCCTCCCAGGATGCCAGCAGAGATGGGAAGTGTGTATCAGGACTCTGTGTGTGTGTGTGTGTGTGTGTGTGTGTGTGTGTGTGTGTGTGTGTGCGCATGCATGTCCTCGTCTGTGGAACAAGCGCAGAGTCCTCTGAGGCGCAGTCGGGGAGGAGAACACACACACTCTGACTCTCACTGTGTGTACATGTGCATGCATGTGTGTGCGTGTCTATTTATGCCTGCGTGTGTCTGGGTATTTGTGTATGTGTGAGAGGGGCGACTTTGTTGGAGCGTGCCAGAGTGCTGAAAGTGACAAGGAGGCACAGTGGGAGAAGATCCTTGCTGTACTGTCTGTATGTGCAGAAACAGACCACGGCGGTGGAGCCATGCCATTGGCTAGCGGACACCTACAGCAACATGTTTGGAAATCCAAAAACACATTGCCTGCGAAGAGAGCCAGATTCAATTAGTGTGATAACATGAAAAGAGCAAGTAAGACATTTAAAACAGACCAAAAACGGATACCGTGGCCAAAAAATAAGCGTAAACACTAATTTAAGAATTTGCATTTGCATTGACACAATAGGTCTTTCTCAAAGTTGTACATTTAGATATTATGTATGTATATTTGCATAATATGTAACTGTGGAACCGTGTTAACAAGATAAGAGGAAATTACCTCTGAAATGTCTTCTGATGGCAGCTATCAAAGTCCTCTGCATCTGCAAATCAAACGGTTCTGTTTAAATGATTTGCATGTGTTTTGAGTGTGTAGAATTTTTGCAGTCATTTTCAGTGTCTTTCAGAATATTATGAAAAATGAAACCCAACTTAATCTTGCTGATCGTGTCTGTAATACCCTTATCAAAAGCTTGTCTTTATCATGTGGTTACAGTCACATACTGTATATCTCTCCTTATAATTTCCATTATAAGTACAGCTCTTTAAGATTATGTTGATTGTATCGGATCCGTGAAGATGAAGATTTGGTAAATATTGTTACAAAATGTACTTTAAAAAAGGACTTTTTCTGTCATGAAAACAGTTTGAGGTTTCACAGAATTGTATCTACTAATGTGTGTCCAATTTGTTGAACCTTGGGAAAGCATGATTTATACTGTCAGGATGGGACACATTGTCAGTGTTGTTATTTGCCTGTCAAACTGGCTTGTATAATGGCTGATGGACTTTCATAGACTGCTAGTAGCTCAGTGGTTGAAGCCTTATTAATAAAAAAAATAGAACCACATGGAGACCCTGACAAACAGACAGGCACACAATATACAGTAGGCATGGCTTCACCGCATGGCACTTGGTTTGCCTGTAATTACAGTAACTCTGGCAACTAGAATACGATTAGTCCCCAAATACACCTGATACAGAACTGTATGAAAAGGAAACAAAATCTTATTTTACATAACAAATGACAAAATATTCCTTGAAAGGGAATAAAATCCATAATCAAGTTTGAGAGTTTAAAGAGGGTAGTGAGCAGCAAAAATTATAAGTGTCTCTGTCCTGTGCTCAGAGGAAAACAAAATCATCCTGATGAAATGAATATAGGGAGATATAAGAGGCAGAATTATCTGGCCCTGCTTTGTATTAAGCAACACTGACCTCTAGTGATATTAGTTAGGATCATCCAGAAAGTGATTTGCATAATGCCTGTGTGCATGCAAGTGTGTACACACTTATGTCTCTGCATGAGGTGTGTGTGTGTATGGTGTGTACTTTTGATTGTGTTTTTTTTCAGCTCTCTGTGTGTGTTCATTCTGCTCGTGCGGGTTATGTGCATGTGTACATTATTCCTCCACATATGTACAATCATTAGAACATTACTTAAGTGCAAAGTCTGTGTATAGAGTGTGTCCATGAGGTGTGTGTGGTTGTGTGCGTTCTAATAATGGTGCCTGGTGGACTGGGGCTTCCTTTGATGCGATGAAGGCCGACAGGCGTGAAACAGGTCCAATCAGGCGAGTGGGCGCTGCCAATTAACCCTTTTCACCGTGTGATACCAAACATAATTGCCTGGGGTGCAGGGGGCCACTGGGCCATGGCCTGCGCAGCGTAGGCTGAAATGGGCATTAGCAGTGCTGCCAGGTGACCATTACACACAATTGAACTGCTGGGTGTTTCTCCAAATCACACAGTTACAGTTGCTACCCAGGCCTAATTGGCATGGCATTACCAAATGGGCCCTATTTCTAATTTTCACACCTACACAATTTATCTACAATATCTTTAGAGATATTGTACGGTGCCAGGTTTATTCCACTACTGTATTTCACTTTTACTTTTCTCAGATGCATTATAATTGTTGTGTTTGAAATGTATAACTATATATAAATCTCTATTTGCAGTACATTTTGACATTGCCACTATTCTGTTCAGAATTTTATAATAATCTTAGCTGGAACAATTAGTGCTTAATAGGTAAAGCTTTGTGTGCACTGATAATCAAATGTTATCCTCAAGGCAAATACCCAACATTTTTATTCAAACACCCAAAACTAGAGCACAGTTTAAATGAAACTAGAGCAGTCCTCTGATCATCAGTTCTCTGATCAGCAGTAATGCTGCAATACCACGGTTTACTAAAATTCCACTCTTATTTGTCTTCTTTTAATATTCTTCCAATGAATTAATAATCATGGTTATTGAAATGTGATCAAATGACTGCTTATTGTTAATTAAACTTTATTTTTTATTATTTTTTCCAATTAAAGACCTATATAAGAACTGGAAGACTCAGGTTCTGCAGCATTCTTATGAGCAATTCAGCAGTCTCAGCACTGCATTAAAAGTCCCTATAACTCATCATTAAGGTCCACTGACACTTAAAAAAAATTACTTTATTGGCCAACTTTTTTTTCAGTATACAAGAAATTTGATTCTGGTTTCCAGTAACTCTCATTGTATTTTCACACAGTGCCAAAAATAAATATACACACAGACATAAACAATTAAAATAATGCGCAACAAAGATAAGGAGACATAAACATAGATGCTACCGTGCATACAGACAAGTAGATACATACACTTTATATAAACAACAAATAGGATACTGTCTATTGACATATCAAAATATCACTGTAAACGGTGCATACAGGGGGCAAAGGTGCAAGAGAGTGTGGGAACGCAAAGAATGCTCAAATAAATGGTGTATCAATATCAGTATTGTTATAATGCAAATGTGCAAGCAGGTAAGTAACAAGAAACTGTAGTACAAAAATGCCAAAACTTGAGGTAGGCCTATTATAGAAACAGTGTTGCATTACACCTCAGTCAGGCTAAAATGTAATAGGTTACCTTATATACATAGAGTAAGTACAGTATATATATCTCTGTATACCTATATGCATAGATATATATTGTATTAGACTGCATTATCTAGGTGTACCTATAAAACTGGTAACTGAGTGTATATGTATTACAAGCAAAACATACAGCCTGCTTATAAATGAATATTATGCAGTATTATATATTATGGTGAATATAATATGTAAGTACAGTAGATAGTTTGGTATTGCAGTGTAACAGATAAATTATTTTTGGGATGTTATATTTTTTTCTTTGTCTACCCCTGGGGTTAAACTGGGGGGTCTATATTTTATATTGTTTGTTTTTTTTCCCCATGCTTGAAATGGCGTATTTTGACCGCCAGAGGTCGTCGTTTTGCCCTTTATTCATCATCCAGCTCGGTCCGCCACCTGACTGACTGCCCGACAAGAAATGTTGGCAAAACACCCCCCTCCTCATCGTGTAGGAAAAAATGGCGGACAAGCGCTAAATCCACACCAGAAACAAACACACACGTTACAAAGCAAGGTAAACATCCTCGGATACATCGAGCAACGTCTCATTTTGGGCTCGGCGTCGGCGTTGAGCCCAGAACACGGCCAGGTAGCCTCAGCGTGCTCCCGTTTTGCTAATGCTAATATTTATAACGAGCTAGCGAGCCACCTAGCATGCTAAGCTAGCACCCTGGGCAGTGGGCATGTCTCGTGCGTGTAGCTGGACGTGGCGCGCGCGCGCTTGGCTGCATGCGCGTTTGCTTTCCGTTCAGTATTGTGTTTTGTCTGGCTGTGCACCGCAGGTTGCCGCCAACGTGGCGTCAACTCCCGAGGAGCACAATTAGCGACGCTGTCAGGTAAATGAGCATCTAGCGCGCATGCAAATGTAGCACGGGGGAGGGCGGGGGCACGTCCCATGTGTTGGCTTTGTGTTTTGAATGGAGCTCAACAAATGTCGGGCAGTGTGCGACGTGACGGTTTGGTTATAAATGGAAACAACGTCCCGCTTAGACGCTGGACTGGCGCTACTAGCTGGGCGACACTCGCGGGGTTAGCAACGGAAGGAAAGGTGTACCTGCTGAGCGCCTCTCTTAACGCCAGTCCTCCTGTCACTCTCCCGCAGACGGAGAAACTGGGAGCGGACCGCTTTAATTTGGACGCCATCCCCCTTGGCGGAAGAAAAAGGCGCACTTCTATTGAAAAGGAGCTCACCCGGAGAGGAGGAACGCCGCTAAACGGTTATGAAGTTGTAAGGTAGGCATGTTTTATGTGAACGGCACCGTACAGTACGTGTCGCTGCTCTACGCAAGCTAACGGGAGTGAATTTGTACAGCCGGCGTGTGTTTTTCTCGGCAAATTCAAATATTTGGCAGATGACTAACAAGTGTCGCTGTTGTGCGAGTAAACGCAGGAAAGTTTGTTATGCTCTCACACGAGAGCTTGGGCGTGATTACAACAAGCGTTTGCATCATGAACTCTAAATCTAATCCAAATGTGTTTTTTTTTTATTTATTATTAATATTATTTGGACTTCTGTTGTGGCTAATAAATGGCACATTGCACCGTGGTCACCGTGGGACTGGAGGAACAGACACTTGCTTCTGTCCGTTTGACCTGTTGACCTATATGTTGTGTCTGGTTGGTAATGCTGGGTAGCCCAGGGTTTGGGTTACAGGAACCCTAAAACATGTTTCCCCAATGTCCACTGGTTGATGAGGAGACATTTTGTAAACACTCAAGGCTAGTGACTTTTGTGTTTAATTGACTATGCATGTGGAATATCTATAATAGCAACGCAAGCTGAGTTATGCTGACAACATTTTTAGAGAGGTGTTGATTAAGTTTTGTGGTGAATTGTTTCACCCCCCCTCCCTTTACTGTCTGCAGTTAGTACAGCAATGGGCTTCAATGCATTTTGATCTCTTATATGAGTCATTTTAAAGTGTGAAAAAGCACATTAAATCCATATGTAGTACATTGTTGGCATGATCTTGGGTCTCTTTGTTGAACCCGCCTCTGGTTGCTCCCCACGACGACCCCCTGCCTGGCGAGACGGCAGTGAGCTACAAAAATAACAAGGGCGGCTCTCTGGTGTCCCTTATGAAACACCGTACAATTTACACGTGGCGACCTAAGCTTGTGTCTGAATACTCACACGTTGTTATTTGTGTAATCGGTGTTTATAAAAAAAACTCTTCTTTAACCATTAACCCTCATTTATGCCACCTTTCTGTGAAGTCTTATATTGAATTTGTATAACAAGTATATACAAAAACACAAACGAGCGACACACAGGCCCCAACCCCAATACACCCACTGACCTTCAAATAATTGTCTGTACATGCCCAGATGTACCTCCAGTGTCCATAGCTGCTGTGACGGAGGTTTCCATACAGGCTGGAATACACTGTCAAAGTCTGGGGAAGTACAATGAGTATGATTTTAAAAGTTAGTTCATATAAACTCTACATTAAGCTATATTCGAGTGGCACATAAATCAACAAACACTGCTTATTTACAGGTGAGTTGATTTTGCTTTTCTTTTTTGATTTACCCCAAATCTTTACAGTTTGAGTACCTGATCTCCAAATAAAGACAGGAAACCTGTTTTGTTTTCTACACATTTTTCCAAACGTCAATGGAACATATCTGGTGTCTTTGAAATTTTTTGATCTTGACTAAAATTCACATTAATGTGATAAATTCAGTTGTCACAGCAAAAACCAAAACCAAAGAGTCACCAAGATCTTTATATTTCACACGGTTGTGTTTGGTTCAAACAGCTCTAACATAACAGCTACCTTTATGGATTTTTCTCGTAGAGTGGAGGCCACCGTTGTGTTGTGAGCTCGGTCAGTATTGTTGGAGCATGAGGAAACCCGTGCCACAGAAAGGTAAGTACTGATCATGCCATTGTCAGTATGATAACAGTATTTATCCCTCGTATTTGTAACAAAAGAAATTCTTAGTAGCTTGCAGGTAAAGCTAGATGCATGGCACATTTTAGTTTGAGTTCATTCCAACCATACCTTTGTTTTTGTGTAGGCAGATTCATATATTAAGCTGTAATAGTCCTGTAATCTCAGACAATGTTTGGAGTAGTGAGTGCAGCAGGTATTGCCAGGTACTGACTGATGTGAAAATCACCTGTAGTTGAGAGCTTATTCTGTCTTCCTTGGCTACTCTAGCTATAGAGTGGAAAGATGCCAGAAGGATCAAGCATGCCCGGAGTGGACGGCCCTCCCGGGTGCCATCACAGTACCAAGGTAAATAACCCACCACAGCAGCCAGTGATATATAAAGTAAGCTTTGGGCAGTTGCAACAGGAAACAGTGCCCAAGGATTTGCCTCAGCAGTGTTTCATTAATCATCAAGACAAAGTTTGCTACAAATGTTGATAACAGATTTTAAGCCTCATGTCTCTTTGTTGTTTTGTGTTGGGTCTCTCAATACATTCAAAAACACAAAAAACATTTGTCAAACGTTTCACAACTTGAAAAACACATCTGAACACTTATGATATACGAGTTTGTTATTGTTATTCTACAGGGCATTTCAGTTGGGAGAAATACCTGAAAGAGACGGGTACCATCGCTGCACCCTCTTCATACTTCAGACAGGTGAGCAAGATTCAGATGCCCACTCTTGACTGTCTTTGTCAAACCATTTGTAAGCATCTCCTGCAGTTATTGGATTACACAAAATTCACTCTCTACTGCTGTTATAATGCTAAACTAACACTTGCCAATCATGACCATTTTAGAGCCTCACACCTCCACTTAACGAGTTCAAGGCTGGGATGAAGCTGGAGGCACAGGACCCGCGAAACACCACGTCCACCTGCATCGCCACAGTGGTGGGCCTGACGGGCTCGCGGCTGCGGCTGCGCTTGGACGGGTCAGACAACAAGAATGACTTCTGGCGCCTGGTGGACTCCTCCGAGATCCAGCCAATCGGCAACTGTGAGAAGAACGGAGGCATGCTACAGCCACCACTTGGTAAGGATGATTTTTTTAATGGTTTTCTACTGACTTGACAGTATCTTTTCTACTTTTCATTTTTTAGGGGTTTTCAATGTATCCACTAGGTGTCAGTGACTGACAGCATAAAATGTCAATGTGCCATGTTAATGCCTATAAATAAGTTCCTGACACAGCTTAGAAAGCCTCCTACCCAGGTAATTTCTCTATTGAATACCCACGGGAAAACACACAAGAGCCCTCTTTTGTCTGCATATTTAGACTGTTACCACAAAGTGTTACACAAAAGCAAATATTCACATTTGAGAAGCTGAAACCAGAGACAGAGACAAACCATTAATTATCAAAATATTTGCAGATTCATTTTCATTCAGTTGTCTAATCAATTAATTGTTGCAGCTCTGATAGTCTTTCCATGATGTATCTACAACAAGGTCACCCTGTTCATCACACACCCCTTGGATCTAAAGCTGGTGTAGTTATAATGGTTGTCCTCTTCTTCAGGTTTCCGTCTCAATGCGTCCTCCTGGCCCATGTTCCTTCTGAAAACACTAAATGGAGCTGAGATGGCGCCCTCTCGCATCTTTCACAAGGTACCTGTACAAGGCTCACAAGCTCAACACACTCTGAAAGCATGTTTATTTACTAGGCATAGCTACTCATTTATACTAAAGATCACCAGCATCTTTTGGTCCACCAAAGATGGCTGACCGCCTTAATGTCTTTCAGAATAAGAAAACCTATCACCCATAGCAAAATTTCCCCAGCATTTGGTTGATTTTACTGTACTTTCCCAGTGCAAATGAATGCACAGATAGTCACACGTGCTAACTTCATACCTAACCCCCTTACTTTCTTTCCATGTTCCCCAGCAGGAGCCTCCCGCCCCGGAGCAGAACTCCTTCCAAGTAGGCATGAAGCTGGAAGCGGTGGACCGTAAAAATCCCCACTTCATCTGCCCGGCCACTGTGGGTGCACTGCGTGGTGTTGAGGTGCTGGTCACCTTTGATGGCTGGCGGGGCGCCTTTGACTACTACTGCCGCTATGACTCGCGCGACATCTTCCCTGTCGGTTGGTGCACCCTCACTGGAGACAACCTTCAGCCGCCTGGCACCAAAGGTCTGGACCTTAACAGTAGGGGGGAGGTTTTATAGAACGGTGTGGCACATGTTTGTCTGTTCATCCAAATTCCCCAATAATATATCATTGCAATTATCTTTAAGCTGCCAGTAAGTGCTTGTCGGATGGTCGGGTTACCTTTTGTAAACCCACACTTTTCTGACCTCAAAATTAAAGGCGGCCTGTGTAATTTTTTGAAACTGACAATCTGGCACTCACACCCACTTCGTGCAGCGGTTGGCCAGCTGTGCAGAGGCGAAAGAAGGGCCCGGGTTTCAACTTCTCTCTCACGCTTTCGTTTTTCATTATTTACATAACCTCAATACAGTGGAGGTCAATTTTGTTTGTGGTGTTAACAGCCTTTAAAAGTTATGTTTAAAAAAGTCAACAGCCATACATCTTTCCAGAAACACAGACCTGTTACTCTGAATAATCTATCAACAGCTACTTTCCCTTATTCGCCTGATTGAGTGTTTTTTTTCAGGATAGTGGAAGTGTGTACAAAGTGTGCTTGATTGACACATCCCTCTCTGTCTCTTCAAACTTACACTTCTATCCTTGTTGGGATCTGTGACCTCAGAGGTGTCGGGGTGCAGGGCCTTTAACATCCCAAGTTTGTTCAAATGAGATTTATCACTATGCAGGCATGGACACACAGTGCATTTTGTTACTATGTATTTATATTTAGTATATTGTACCCAAATTGTAACAATTAAATAATACATAGAGTTGAATTAACACATTCATGACTCAAGTCTCAACAAAGCTTAAATTTAAAATGTATTCCTGGCCTATGTTTGGGAGCACTTTTTTACCCAGTAGTAGGTTGTTTTTTTGAATTCAGTTTTGTATTTTAAATCCAAGGACTGTTGCAGATTAGCATCTTATTCCCCACAATAATGAGCAGAATTCATCATCATTCTACTAGGGTTCTGCTATTTGCTACTTTTCATTGTGTTTGTGGGTTTGGCTACTGCATTGCGGTTTGCAGTGTGATTTAAGCACGTCATCTGCCAGAAGGCATCATTAGCAACAGCTAATCCAAGTCATCAACATGAGTTTGCCATTTTTAATTCCTGATACTTTTGAATCTCTCTCCAGATGTTATTTGAATTGTGTTGGGACTTCCAACATCCAGTCCAATTTGTAAAATGTTAAAGTAGACATGCCTGTGGTTTTGCAACACAATCTGACTGTGAACAGTGTTGCATGGTACAGTGTTTCCTTGTTTTTCCATTGAGCGAACAAAGAGTTTTCTTGCCACCATTTGTTTTTCTCTTCAAAGCTGCAGCTTTTCAGAGGTTGGAACCGTGTTTACTTTCTCAACATGAGGAATAAGAGCCAGAACCAGAGCTGGGAACCAGAGTTAGCAGTTTATTATACAAAAATAATAAACGGAAGGAGTGGATACAAGGGTTATCAGCCACAAGGTCAACTGTACTCATGTGTTTGAAGCCACAGTATGCGAAGGAGTGGAAAAGGAAGGAGGGAAGTGGGGAGGCAGGACATGTCTTTGTAGCTTGCTAGTGTTTTATGAAGGCTTGGCACTCACCCAGTTGGCAGAGAGGAGCCATGACGTGGTTGAAACGAGCCTGGGTGCCCCTCCACGGGCCTCTCGTTAGCACCCTGGCTAACAGGTCTGATCAGACGCCTCTGAGAGAATTGAGTTAAAAGAGGTACTAGAAACTAAGAGAATAGACAGTTATATGCTGTGAAAGGTGGATTGTTTACATTGTCAGCAGATGGTGGGAGGAGAGAAGGGAGGAAAAAAAGGAAGGAGGAGCAACGCAGAGGAAGAGTGTTAGAGGAGGACAGGGCAGGAGGAGAGGGTGAATCTGAGGACAGTTGTGCAGACAACCACATACTTTTGTTCGGGCAAGAGAGGTGAGTAAAGATGAATGACCTTACAGAGATGCAGTCGAAGTGAAAGATTAAAGCTCTTGAGAAGTTATCTTCCCGTAATATGAAGCTGGCAGTGGTGGATTTGTGAACTCACTGAACTCAGTGAACTCAGGTTGGGGAGAGGGAAAAAGGAAGGGCTTGCTTTTTACCAGCTGACTGTATTTACAACCACTGCCATTGATCAGTGAACATGTTGCCTTGAGCTCTGTAAACATTTTTAACATCTAGGATTTGTCCAATCTGTGGAGGATTAATCAGGTGTCTTGTTTTTTCTTAGCTTCACAGTGGCTCCCCGATGAAGAAGTAGCAGTAGCCTGCAGACTGAACTTTGCATTGATTGGTGTGCCGGTGTGAAAGTGTGTTTAATAATTACAGCCCTACGGGCTGAGACATGTGTTAATGAATGTGGCCGCTCCTCTTGTAAGTCTGTCCTGGGTTGATCCTGTGTGTTTGTCTATAGGCTTGCAGGTGCATGTGAAGCTATGCTATCTGGCCTATACCAGGGTTTTTCTTTTTTCTTCTTCTTCTGTGTGGTTGTTTTTTCATGCACACATTCTTGACATTTTGCCAGCTGTGTTGGCTTACATAAAGTACACTGCTTATTTAGGTGTGTGTAACATAGGCCCCCGCTCTAAATGATTTTACCATGTGCATGTTCCCTCAGTGGATCTTGTGGTTTCTGAAATGCTTCCCCATCAAGAAAGGAAGAGTGTGTGTTCATGTTTGAGAGATCAATTTTAAGACTGTCTCACAGCTGTCAGCATCTTCTTTATTAGAGTTTTTTCCACAGGCTTTTCTTTTTATTTTATCCAGAAGGGACTTGAAGGTAGACCAAAAGAAAAATCATATTTGATTACCTCTGTCCTTTCTTTCAAAATGTCTCCTTCACCTCTTGCCTGATATCTTTCAGTTTATGTAGGTAGTGCCTGTCTGATTTCACAATACAATATTGATAAATTGTTGTCCACGATAGTGACGCATATTTCATTGCTTACTTTTAGTGTTATTTGGCCATGCAGATGGTTATGAACCAACCTTTAATATTGCGAGAGAAAGTACCATGATTACCATTAGCAGTGTATTGATGTCTTACTGCAAGACAGCGTATGATTCATTGTTGATCTATTATTTGCCCCTCCCTTAATCTGACTACCATGAAGAGAATTGTTATTGTAGTGAATTTCTCAGGAGTCTGAGTTCTGTGACCTTATTTATATGCAGAACACAAGCCAACTAAACCCTTCAAGTTCACTGAAAGGTTAAGCGAACTAGAGCACTACAGTCTGAGAACAGTCTGAGAGATGTAGTACGGTGTTCTCAAGCATATAACTGAGGAGGGAAGATCAAGTGAAGAAAAATGTTTCACTGCTGAGGATGTTTGACCTTCGCTGCTGCTGTGAGAAGGTCGAGCTTAGGTGTTATGAACAGTCCAGATTTAGTTCTATGTTGAACAAACTGATTTTAAAAAAGTTTGATGCTCCGTATTGTGAAAATTAAGTGGTAGGTTACTTATTGTTCAGCATTTGAGAAAGGTATTTATAGCATGGGTTAGTGATGGTAATACCCGATGAGCCACATGCAATGAGAGGGTGTAATGAAGTGTGTGTATGACTTTGTTCTTGGTAGGCTGCAGCTATAGTCAAACGAGAGCATTGTAGCCAACAGCATAAAGGCTTCTGGGATGTGTGTGTAGTCGGGTACATGACGCATTCTGTTATGTGTTAGTGTTATGTACATTGGTGAAGAAATATCTTTCTAAACTCATGAAAATAACAACGGACTGTGCTAATATTATTACATTTCTACAACCTGCCTGTGATTAAATGGGGAGCCTGAGCTGTAATTCTTAATTAGTTTTTTTTTTTACTGTTATGCCACAGCTTTTTACTCCCTCTTTTGTTGTCTGATCATCTTTGCCCATGCAGTAGTGTTGCCTAAGAGCCTTGGGGCATTGACAGACGGGAGTGTGGAGACCCCAGCCATGCACCCCACCCCCACAGTGGGTAGACCTCCAGGTCAGAGAGGACGCAAGCCTGGCCGCAGGAAAACCAAAGTGACGGGGCCCTGGAGTCAGAAGGGCTCAGCGTTGGGACCACAGAGCATCCAGTCAGCCAAGGGATTGGAGCCCATCAAGATCCCCAAGAAACGAGGGCCCAAGCCTGGCAGTAAGGTGAGCATGAAGTGACTTAGAGATATCATCAGGGACAGATGGATGCCTTTTAATTACAGGGTCAATTCATCCAAATTTTAAGAAACTATTTTCTCATTTACATATAATGGTGTTATCATCATAGCGTATCGCAGCATGAAGCCTTAGCCCCACTTGTCTCCTTTGCTCTTTGTTTGCAGTTGGGCTGGGCAAAGAGAGCTGGCTGGCTGGAAGATGCCATGGCTGGCCCAGGGCGGCCAGTGACGGGCCCAGGGCGGCCAGTGACGGGCCCAGGGCGAACCAGGGGCCGACTGCCTGCCAACTGGGCACAGAGAATAACTCTGCAGCAGGCCCAGACTCAGGCAGAACCTATCAAGATCCCAAAGAAAAGAGGGCCCAAGCCTGGCAGCAAGGTAGCTGTACAGTACATACTCATTAACACATCACTGAACCACAGAATACCACATAATAGCATTTTTAGAACACATAATACAATATTACTATTAATTAATAGTATTATTAATATTAATACCTATTAGCATTTCAAGAGTCAACAGTATGTGTTGTCCAGGGCTCACTTTCTTTACTTAGACAAGTTGTTAAAAAATAATAAATAAAATTATTGTAAAATAACAATTGTTTTGGCATTGATAAGCGTGTTATATTTATCTCTGCTCTGCCACATCTTGCTCTTGTTCCTGTTACTATCTTTCTGACCACTTAGACTGAACAACACCTCAAGTGGTTATGTTTCAAAATACTAAGCATATTGAAAAAAGGGTCAATCATTCACCATGTTGGTTGTGTCTTGGGTTAAAATGTATAAATGAATGTCATCCTGTTTGTTAAAGTTTTTGAAATAAGGCAGCTTGAACTGGTGTCTATTTCAGAGGCACCAACAGTTATAAAAACACAGTGTTTGTCCACAACAAATGTTGGCAGCATCCAATTTGTATGCTGGCAAGGCCAGTAGCTGCACTCATCAGGTCCCAATAATGTACTGTAGAGAGATTAATGGATACTTGGCAGAGTCATGAATTTTCCTTTTGATCTTCACTTTGTTTTCTGATGTTAGACGATGTTCAGGGTATCCGCGGGGTCTTAAAGTATTAAAGGTATTAAATCAGTTTAGCAAAAATGAAGACCGTTAAAAAGTATTAAAGTGTCTTTATCGGCATTTTACAAGCTATTATTTTTTGGAAAATAGATTCAGACAGACTGTCTAGTCCGATGTGATTTAATATCATTTATGGCCAATGTTGTCTTTCTTAGGCCAAATAGAAATGTTCGTTAATGAAAATGTTTTGTTAATATGAGTGTGTGAATGAGAGAGTGTGAGTATGTGACCATTATTACTTTTAATAAACCTTGCCTTTGAGTTACTCACTACTTTATTGTCTTGAGTTTTGTTCCTTCCTGGTCTATCTGAAAAAAATCAAACTAAGACTGTTTTACAATCTCAAAATAAATGTACTGGTATAGTACTGTAAATGTAAGTTATGGTGTTAAGCTATATTGTGGACTGTAAAGAGACACATGCTGTAAAATGTCTGAATGTGTGTGTTTGTATCCAGAGAAAACCACGTGTGGTACCTAATCCAGTCCCCACGTCTCCCACCAGCAGCACCCCAGAGCCTGACACCAGCACTGTTCCTCTGGACAATGCCACCATCCCGAACTCTGCACTACAGGCTCCCACAGGTACACAACATCCACAGACCTGGACATACTGTACATCATTATTGATGAGTATACCTTTGTGGGATGCTCATTCTGACATGTACTGGTTAAAAGCTTTAAAATAAGCATAGAGGTCCTTTTTTATTAAATTACAAGTTAAATTTTGATGGATCAAATAAGTTGTCTAACCTTCAATATTGTCTCCTCTGCTTGTTGTTTTGCACCCGTAGTTTGTGTGTACCTAAACAAGTATGGCAAGGTGGGACCCCATTTGGACCAGCGGTCTATCCAGCAGCTCCCGGACCACTTCGGGCCGGGCCGGGCCTCTTCGGTGCTTCAGCAGTGTGTTCAGGCTTGTGTGGACTCTGCCCACAACCAGGGCAACGTCTTCTCCTGCCTCAAGTCTGGACAAGGAGGCGAAGTCATTTCAGGTGGGAATTAACACTTTCATTTGAAAAAGGAATATGATTGGCAGCATTTTCAGAGGCGTTTGCTGTATTGTTTACTTGTTTATTCTGGTATTTGTTCAGTTATCTTCCATTAGAGCAGAATGTAGTGCTGTTGTCTAGAGTCTTGCCTTGTTATGTGTAAATTCTGCTGTAATTGTAACTGTAACTTTTGTTCAAACCTCACATCAGTGAACATGTTGCTTTTATTCATTTCTTTCCGTGTCAAAAAAATGTCTGCACACTTTCTTGAACCGAATTTGATGCTCTGTCCTTGTTTATCCTGTCTAGCCTACTTTGACCAGCAGCAGCACACCCTGACCCTGCCCACAGTCAGCAGCGTCACCTACGTCCTCCGCTTCCTGGAAAAACTCTGCCACAACCTTCACTGCGATCCTCTGTTTGGCAGCCAGCCTGTAGCCAGAGGAGGCCTGCACTACGACAGTCACACATACACTGCAGGTCAGTGCCACTGTTGTCTACTTTGTAATGATATTTGGTGAGTGGAAATGCCATCTTTGCAGCAGCTGTGTTGATAGTTTTGTCCTCATTAATAGAACTGAATCTGAAAACTGGGGTGGGATATGTCAATTTTAAGGCATTTATTATGCTGTAAACCAACAGTAGATTTTACAGATAGCAGTTAGATTGCATGTGTACATATTGTTGAATTTGACAAGAATATGAGAATAAAACAGGGCATCACGGCAATGAGCAGCAAATTCCATGCAACATCTTTTACTCCACCCTGATAAAGAACCGTGTTGTCAGTGTGTATTAAGTGGCTGTACAGCCGGTAGCCAACAACATTTCTTTTATGTGTGATTTATTTTGATCCCAAGAAATCTAAACTCCAGGCATGGAATTTAAAGTTTCCCACATTAAAACAAGTTATTTGCCTTTTGTATTGCAGTGTAAAACATACTCTGCAAATACTCAGGGGATGCCTCCCTGAACATTTTTTTAAAGATTTGTTTCTCAGTTTACTGCCAACATTTTTACATAAGTAAGGCAGACAGATTTGCTTTTACTGTAGGGAGTTTTGTATCTCTTTAAGAACTTGATAACCACACACAACAAAAGGACCAGTAGTCCTAAAGCTTGGTTCATTAAGACATTACGAGTAGAATCAATAGAAAATATTGATCGCTTCCCATCGTTCATATAACCTTGTAGTGTGATTATGTAAAGGGTTAAACTGTCACAATAGAGGATGCTGAGTGTGTGTTCTTACTGCTTCTATTTTAGTTTCCTAAAGTCCTTTCATAATGATTAATGGTAAAACATGGCACTTACACGAACCACATTCATTATATTTAAAATTGTTCCTACTTTGACAGGTTCTTTATCTCCAGTACTCAGAATACAAACAATGTCTGTAGTTCTCTGAAATTTTCTTTTTTGTTTGTTTATTTTTTTTTTAGCCATTCAGCCTCTGACCTAAAGAAGAATGTACAGTCTGTCCCACTCATCTCTACCTTTTTATCACCCGTTGCTGCTTTTAGAGAGAAGATGTTTTGGAGACAGCCTGACGACGGGCCCGGGTCGAGGCACCAAGCGGTTCCTCCAGGACTACAACACCCCCCTGCCTCAGAAACTGTGCAAAATACCCCGGCACTCCACTGATGGTATGCTACTTTTGTGATTGCTCTGATTTGTTTATTATTTATTTGGTTTGATCTACCCTGGGCTTCATTCCTGTACTTCCTACATTATAAAAAGGCGTGTTGTCGGCTTGTTTATATTTAGACGGAGCTAGTGAAGTGTATTTGGTTGGCTGGTATTAGTAGTAGTCAGACGGCAGTCATATCTGGACAAAGGACAATGTCAGTACCACATATTTGGACTCTCTGAGAAGTTTGCTCATCCCTACTAGGGCACCATATTATTGCTTTTAATGATTGGCTTTAATTTCACTATTAGAACAGTGATAAGTTATTTCTCCTATATTTTGGAGGATAATATGTCAGATGTCGTGCACCCCTACATTTGTCATTTTGCCATACCCACTTGCATTGCTCATGGTCAATGAATAGAATGTCTTTATTGTCATTGTAAGCAACTGTTACAATGGAATTTCCGATGCAGCTCCATCAGTGGTATAAAAACATGTATAAAACATTAAAGGACCATAAAAACACAAATAACCACAAAAATGGCAGATGTGGCTCATATATAAAAATGAGATACAAAATTATTGTATGTATAATGTATATGTGAGATATTCTGCTTCTGGCTAGTTAATTTCTGTTTTGTAAAATGTCTTTGGATATTTTTCTTTGTGTATATAAAAAATGAATTGAAAATACACTTAAATCAAAGGGTTTTGCTGATTAAACGAGCCCTCCACTTGTGTATAGTATTTGTTTATATAATCAGTGGCTCTCAAGTCTTGAGCTGCACCACATTTTATGTAAGACATTTAATTCTAATAATCCACTGCTCTGGGTTGTCCAGTAAAGCCTTATACAATCATATAAAAGGAGGTAGTAAAACACAAGAAGCTCTTGGCTCAGGAGTGCGCGGTTTTAAGTTCGGGGGCAGGAGGTTAATCATTTAATCATCTTTCAGTTTGCTTAGATTTTAATTAAGTTAATGGAATATTTGGAGAAGGGTAATATCCCCCTTAAAAGGGCCTTCCACTTTTACAGAAGGCCAGAACCTTCACTGTAGTACTTTCTGAGGGCTACATACCACGAGAAAAAGACAGTCAGTTGCAACACTTTTTACATGTAACATTTTAATCACTATATTTATATTTGCTTTTCTTTTTTTGGCTTTTTGTTATTTTGGTAATGTTAAAGAATCTACGTGTTTGCATTGTCCCCAGGTGAGTCCTTCATGGAGAACAGTGTTGCCATATCAGAGCACTTAAAGAAGAGCCCTCTCTCTCCTCTCTCTACGGTACAAACTCCCGGCCTGAGGTCTCCCTCCAAGCTGCTGCACCATAACAACTCTACAGGTAGGAAGAGATACAGGGAACATTGTCACTGTCCACGTTTGCACAAAATGTCAGTGCTTCAGTGTTGCTTCAGGTAGCGGTGAGACAGTGAAATACAATCCAAGAAGTCCAGTTTGACACCACAACACTGCACAGCGGTTAATAATACTCAAAATCTGTACACAGGATTTTACAACTCTTGGAAGTTGTCATGGCAGCAATCATTTTATATTTCTTTGCGAAGATCGCAAGGTAATATACGTGGGTTCACATTATAAAGTAATCCACCAGGCATGTGCACTTTGCCGCCATGCATTTTCTTGCTGGAGCCCTCTGCTGTGGTCGCCAGAAAGGATGAGGGGGCTGTGTTTCTTCCACCTAATCCTGTTGTCTGTCTGAGCGTGGCCCGTGCACTAGGACAGAATGGTGTTTTGGTACTGGAAGCTACAGTGTATTATAGTGCTTGGTCAGTTGGTGGGTTGTTGCAAAAAATGTAATTAAGATAACAGGAAGATAAAATACACAATGATTGACTTTGAGTTTGTTGCTTTTGCACACTCAGGCAGTTTCCGGGAAAGCCCAAGGCCCAGTGGTCAGGACCCCAACCTGTGGACAGTGGAGGACGTCATGCAGTATATCAGAGATATTGACCCAGTGCTGGCCCCACATGCTGACCTTTTCAGGAAACATGTATGTATTCTTTTATAATAGTGAAGACGCTTAAAATAACTATTCTGCATTAGATTTGCACTTAACTTGGTCGGGGGGAAAAAAACATTCTTTTCATTTTCCCTCCCTCTGCTACAGGAGATTGATGGCAAAGCACTCCTGTTGCTGCGTAGTGACATGATGATGAAATATATGGGCTTGAAGCTCGGCCCCGCTCTCAAACTCACCTTCCACATCGACAAGCTCAAGCGGGCTTGAGGTTAGACGGCCAGCAGCAGCCTTCCAAAGGACTATACTCCAACCCCATCTCTCTGTTCTAGGATCAGTATATTATGCACTGCATTTTGGACATATACTGACATGTAGCAACTTCCATCAGATCACCATATCTGGTATTGCAGACCCCTGTCCTGACCTCATCCAATGAGGAATGTTTTTATTTTGTGTAGCACAATCCAGCCCTAAGGCAGCATGGGATACGTAGGATCACCCACTTGTCTGTCATCTGTTTTGCATTTCAGTATAACTTGAATCGTCATATGTGGCCATTTTAACTGTAAAGGGCTTTTTTGGCCTGCTTTTATTATGTTACATATATTCTGTACATTTCATATTTTGTACTTCATGTATTTTGCCTTTTTCAACGGTTTGTGTGGGATATTCTATAAGAAAGAAACCCGTAAAGGAAGGAAAGAAAACACTACATTAATCCCAATAGTTGGGAATGCTTCTGATTAACGTCTCTGTTTGAGGCACAATTTTGCAACGACCACAATATTTCAAGTCAGTTTTATTTATATTACCCAATATCACAATTTGCCTCAAGGGGCTTTAATATTAATTGTGGGTAGAAAACATGTTTTATGAAAGGGAGGTAAAAAATAAAAAAAACACTTCTGAAAATACTGCCATGAGGAAATCTGTCTTTTCTCTTATTCTGGATGTTGTTTACAATGCCTTGTCCTGTATTTGTTATTTGTACTTTTTTTTAATTTTTTATACTATATTATTAGAGTTCCTACATGGAGAGCGCTATCATACTTAACATTGTTCAATAAATATATAATAATTCAACTGCTGGTTTATTTTTCTGTGCTTATTTTTTTGCACCGTCAACCTTTAAAGCCACAATTAGTGATTATATCTTCTTTATACTCGTCTTTGTTCGCTTATTGTTTGAATTAGGACAATATTTAGATTTTCATATAAACTCATGCCATATACAAATGTAGGTTTGGCATGTCTGACATTTTGAAGCTGTGAAAGGTGTGTGTTTGTGTGTGTGTGTATATATATATATATATATATATATATATATACACACAGTTATACTGAGTTAATGCAGCTGTTCAGCTTTAAAATGTGCATCAAGATTAATTACATTATTAATTCATAATTTTATTTTAAAGAATATATTTAGTGCCCTTGACTGTTTCCTCCCCATGTACAGTAGTTGACCAACAGAGGGCAGCACAGCCCTGTCTACCTTTTTGTAGTCATATGTTCTTGCTGTTTCTCCTTGGGACTCACTGTCATGCACTGCCATGGGTGGCAATATCTCCATCTGGTAGACTCAGCATGATAATCTCAGTGATATTTTTATACCATGTAAAGATGGTTGTGCGCCATTGTCAGTATTTCTCCTGTTTTGGTTTATTTTCCATTATTTAAAGACCCTCTTATCATTTTGTCAACCTATTTCTTTATACTGTCTCTGGTAAACATTGTCATTTTTTTTCTTTCAGCACATGAGTGGGCTATTAGGCCTGTGGGCGAACAATTACTTGCTTATACTGAACCAACTCGGCACAAGACGGATAACCTAACCACATCCTTCTAGTGAAAACAGGAAAACGCATCACGTAGGGTTGCAAACAGTGACCAAACCCACTGATTCTAACTGACATGGATGAGTATGAATGCGTGTCTCTGTGTGAGCATATGACACATGTACACAATCTGTGCCGTTTGTGTGTTGTGCTCAGGCACATGTGACGAGCTCAGAGCTCGTGGCTGATGCCTGTGCGTGTTGATGTGTAATAGTAGCCAAAGTGTTGTGCATGAAGCCAGTGTTATTTATAGAGGTAACAGCTTCTTATGCTGCATATTGTGTTTGTGAAGGTTGTGAAGCGAGTTTTTACTTTAGTTCCTAAAACTACAGTGGGATTTTTATCAGGTGCCATTCTTGTTTTGCTGATAGGACCGCAGGCGTGGGTCTTTAAACATAAAGGTGGATACTCAAAATGAATGGCTGGGTTCTTTGAAAATATACACGCAAGATAGCTTATCTTTATTGTAGTGGCATACAGTGTGGTGTTAGGTACTTTGGGGAAATTCTGCCCCTGATATTTACCAACAATGCTGTGCAGTGCTCCAGAGCAGCACCACAGTTTCAGTATGTATGAAAGGAAGTTTTGTGGGTTTGCAGATCAGTCATAACTGTGAGACCAAAAAACGACTTTCTCAGGTCTTTGCTTTGGGTGTCATGTTATGACATGGAAATGCCATATTCTGAGCAGAATATTCCTGGCATGTTGCACCCTGCACACAAGTGTGGGAACAGTTAGAGAGAACCAGTGCTAAAATAAGTTGCTCAATCCACCACTTTCTCTCCAGCTGATATCAGAATTCCCAGCATGCCTTTGGGCTGTCAGTGGAGTTGCTTTCAGTGGGGGTGAGGGTCCCGCTGGCCTCAGATCCTGGTGTGCCTGTGAAGCCCTGAGACCTCAGTTATAAAAGAATGAACTTGAAATTCTTTTGTCAGGTTTATCTGTGGATCATGTTTCCAGAGTGTGCAAACTAAATGCATTATGTGCATTATCTAAATGGTACCTCGACATCCTAGGAACTCCGACCCAAAGCCTTTTATAAACCAACTATGATGTTCGTTATACACGACACTGACAGCCATGTCTAGCTACAAATTTTTCTAAAACTGAATTTGATTGTCGACTTCCATGAACGAGGCCACAGACCTGCTCTGCTTCCTTGTTTGTTTACAGTGACTTGAATGGGAGATAAGATCTGCTAAGTCTCGTCAGCCCCTCACCCCAACACGCTCACCCCGTCAGCCCCATCTTCTTCCTCTTATCTTTCCATGAGTGGAAAAAACAAAAAGCACAGATCACACATTAAATATAAAAAACAAAGGCAGGTATGACAAATAAAATGACATATGCGTATTATCCTCCTTGGCATCAACACATTGATTACAGTATATGGAGATTTCACCGGCAGGATAACACTTGCAAAGCCTCACAAGAACCGCTCTCTTGTATTAATTCCACCCCCAGCCTATAGCCCGTTACTCTGCCTTTGTAGCATGTGCTTGCCACTGTCACCAGATTAGCACGCAAGCTTAAAACCCTGCTCACAAAGACACTGTGTACAGAACAGAGCTTGTGCTAATAACGTTTCCCCCTATTTTAACCTACGAATCTGCAGCTCTCCCGGGCTAGGCCAAATAATATCCCTGCTTAAACGGGCCCGAGTCAAATAAAACTGCAAGTACAGGAGGTGAACACAACGATGTTAACTCCTGAAAAAGCCTTGCAATAAAATACCTTTGTAAACCTTATAATGTTCAATCTTTGTAGAGACTGTCAGAGTCAACGCTACATTTTTTTGTACAGTAAGGTAATAACAGGAGTGCCTCGCTGACAGTATCAACAAGAAAATGGAACATTTTAAGCTTCAAACGCATAACATTTGCAGGGCTTTTGTTGCTGTTAAATGTTAATATTTCCTAGTGATCTGCTTGGCAAGTTTCGACACACTGAACTGTAAAACAATAAAAGGGTGTTTGAAAGGTAATTTAATTTGTTTCTATGGCTGAATTAGTTTGAATTGCGTGATAAAACAAAAACCCCTTCTGTCTGGTGGTGAGTTAAAGACTAACAAATAAAACATACTAAACATTTTAACAAGGGGTACATCTCTATTGGATGTGCAGTGACACCAAGGTTAACTTCCTGCCACTGTTGCGAAGCTGCAGGACTGCTCAGTTTGGCTCAACTGTGTAAATCACACAACCCTTAAATATTTACCACCTTTAGACATTGTCGGGACACCTCGATGTGTTTGAGCTGGCTTGACGGAGAAGTGTCAGCTGTGTGCAGGAAAATAAATTATTTACACCTCCTCCTACTTCAAAGAGCTGGCAAACCATTCAACCCCAGATTTTGGGGGGGTCAGAGGAGGAGTTGCTAGTCACTAGGCAACCTCTGTGTCACCTGCCCCGACATGCCAAAATCAGCCACTTACCGCTGGAGGCTGCGTTCACAAGGTACACGGTTGCATTTAAAAGCCTCCTCAGCTGGATTCATATGGAAAACAAAACAATTACCGAGGCACAGCTAAACTATGTGGCTCCGGGAAAGAAAGTGTGATGTGATTATATTGCTTTTTCCATTGTGTGGGAAAGAGGAAGGGTTTTGTTGCTTAGAAGATGCTGAGCATTACTAAAAAGCCTGGCAGCAGACTCCAACAGTGCAACTGCTGAGGTTTTCCAGAGATGGCCTGTTGCATTTAAATATCTATGTTAGATTTTTTTTTTTTTTATGATAGGAATTTAAAGCATGGGGAGGGAAGAGCAGCGTCCAATAAGACTGCACGTCAAGTGGAGATACAGGGTGACTGTTCAGCTAGAAAATCAGGAAGTTCGGCTTCAGCAACATGTCCACTGAATGAACTCTGCCCTGAGGGATCTGCAGTTTATTTACCCCCTGCCAGGACAAACACACCCTACACCCAGCCACACACACAGATAGGACAAAACATGCCAAAAAGCTCCAAACTCTCCTGTTAAAGCAGACAAGTTACAGCATGCCCCTTGTTGTCAATAAATAAACTCATCCAGTCATCTGAGAAACTCACATTTCGTCTCACTTTGTGTATTTCACAGTTATTTGCACTGGGGGATTCTTGACATGACTTTTGTTTTTTGTTTTTATCTCAATTAGCACTCCAGCAATGCTCAGTTTAGTCATTACGGTTTCAAAATGACAAAGCTCCAGTACATCTTCATGGGATGGATCGACCATAATCTACCAACGTGTTGTAGGTGTAGGTTTAAGGATCACAGTGACCAGAGAGGAGACATAAATCCTTTATCTTCCCCTGGCTGCACACTGATATTGAGGTAACCCTGTTAGCCTGTTTGATCAGGTTGTGTGCGGATGCTGCGAGTGTGCGTGCGAAGACCTGGCCATGCTTGACAACAGCAAATGACCACCTATCCATCATTGGCACTAGGGCCCGAGATTACCACAAGCTCAGGCTTGGCACCAGCTGGACCAAAGCCTGGAAAGAGACAACCAGGCAGTACTCAACGCAGAGACATATACAGTTCATATACCGATATGGGGCAGATGGGTTGCATTTAGCATACCTCTGTTTATTGAAGGGGTTTTTAAAAAGGAATCATGAAAGTGTGGGAAATCCCAGAGAGAGAGAACAAAACAAACGCCACCTCATTGCTAATTCTAAACTGGAGATATCCTTACATTATCTCTCTCTCCCCCCCCCCCCCCCCCCATGTCTTGTCTCTTTCACTTTGCCTGTCTGCCTCTCTATCAGAATGTGGCTTTTGGTCTCTGACTTATATTGAGAGAAAACAGCAAACTGCCACAGGAAGAAAACAGTGTTGTATTGAGCACTTGCTGTGGGTGGGCTGAAAACGAGAGAGTAAGAAAAACAGACAACTGTAAACGTCTCCGAGCGTCCCACCCTGCTTAGCATGCGTCTAGACTGGCCTCTGTGAAGCAGACGGCAGTCATAACAAGGGATTGGAGAGAGCAAACAGGGCTCTTTGGCATAGTTAGCCATTTGTCTGTGGAGTTACAATCAAGAAGCAAAACCTCTGCATTTAATTGGGGCTAAACAAGGAGCGCACAGTGCAGCATACAATTATGAGATAGCGTATATATTACTGCATTTTTGTTGCCTTGTGCAATGGCAAAGTTGAATCTGAGACAGAGTCTGACAGTGTGCCAACATGGCCCATGCGCCACACCCCAGAAGACCATCTCACCAGATTGGCACCGAGCAAGAGACCCGCAACCGTTACTAAGCACTGTGCCAAGGCTGTTGGCCTACTTATGAACCATTCTCTTGACAGCGTCAAGCCAAGAAAACACACATACCCTTAAGCGAGTCTTTGTTACTTGAAACAAGCCCACATTCAGGCCAAGACATTTCAGTTTGGATCATCCACGTTTCAAATTGAACACGTCGCTCTTTAACGCAGTTGGACAGATTTAAAAAGGCGAGTCTGCTTTGAGCGCAGAGTTGACTCAAGACTTGAGCAATAAGCAAACACTATTCCTGGTTGTGAACAACAACCGTGCTCTCAATCGCCCCTTGTTACTCACGATGCCACTAAAGATGCCTTTGTTGACAACGTGAAAAGCTAAATGCGGCGATACCATTCCCAACATGACCTCAATCAAGCATTTTTGTAGCCCGGAGGCACAAAACAATCCAACAAACTCAGCACACCGCAGAGAATCCCTTTACCCTCATTTCATAATGAATGCAATTATACAAGGAAAACCGTTTTATTCCTCCAACTGGCTGTGGGTTAGACTGGAGAGGGGTTATGTTTTAATTTGCAAAAGTCATTTGTTCAAAGTTATTGTTTAGAGACTAGTCAGTTTCTCTGGCCGTCCACTGGGAGAGCTGGGAAAAACGCAGCACCGTCTTTGAGTCAGTGGCTTACGAGCTTTAAGTCAGTTAAACCCCCATCAAGGTAAGCATTCTTTGGTCATTTTCACCCCCCCTCCCCACACACACACACACACACTTGGGGTGCTGTAGAGAAACCAGATATGCAAATGCTGCTGTTGTAAGACCACAAACATTTGAAGCAATAGTTTGCACAGCTTTACCACCTATAAGGTCGGTGCATGGCATTTGCTTAGATAACCACCAAGAAGGAAACGTTTAATAGGAAATCCCATTCGGAAATCACTACCGGAGACCACCACTGTCAGATGTACGCTGGCATAGCACAGCTCCTCTTTTGCCAACTAGAAGAGAAACATGTTATCGTCACCACATGTCAACTGCGTGCCGATCAGAGAACGTGTTGTTTTAGCAATGGAAATGTTAACCTGAGGAAAAGATGGGACACTGAAAACCCAGGTGCTTCGTGGGTTTAGTATATATCCTTCTCAAAAAACATAAATATTGTATCTGTTTAACCGTTTCCATCTCCCTTCACCCACAGGATAACCTAAGCACTTAGCTAGCTCGCCACTGCCCGGGGGAAGAACTATGCAATGAATGGAAAAGCAGGCCACGTTTCTATCCAGGCCATCTTTATTGATCCTCAAAACCCCTTTCACAAAGGCCATCTCCCTCCATCTTGACCACAAAAAAAAAAAAAAGGGGGGGGGGGGGGGGAACAATATAAACAACCAAAAAAAAAGATTGTGCGTGATTAAGGCGGTTCTACATCTCCAATAGAACACAACAGTGTGGACATGTTGGAGTTATACAGCTTCATACAGTACAAGCAGTAGGTTTCTTGAGAACATCACATATAAAAAAAAAAACAAAGGCTGTATTTTACCAAAAGTGAACCATTTTTGAAGATCTGAATGAGACTCCCATTCAGATGAGATAACATTGTACTTCTGTGATAGAAAATCCAGGCTCTTTTTAGATGACCTTGTCATGTGAGCTTTTTTTTTTTTTTTAAACATTATGCCAAATAGAATGGAAGAAAAAAAAAATCATGAGCAGAGAAGTTAATTTAATTTTCTCTCTCATCCTACTCTTGGAAAAAAAAGAAATCATTAATACCACTTAGTTGACGGTGGTTGTTCTTTATATCAGTTTTCTCAGATAGGAATAAATAAATACACCTTTTTACTGGTAAACTGTCATGGAGTCCAGGCTTGGAGGCTGCACAGTGTCATAGCATTGTTCAGAGTGGCTTTTAAGAATTCAGTATTTGTTTATTACATTCATGTCCAGGAAATGGGAGAGGTGGAAGCTGTAAAGCCAGCCACCCTCTGGACACTAGCACATGTGAGACTCAAGCACTGTGTGTCCCCTGGGGATATCCAGTTCTCTTCTGTGCACCCTGCGCCGTAACTCTGCTTTGTTGTACAGGGAGGTGCTCACTAAATAAAAAGTGGGATGAGCACGCTTTCACCCCCCCTGGACAATTCTCACTCTTCGGTCTCCATTTGTGCCTCTTTGCAAATCAGGTCCTCTCAGCAACTAACAGTGCTGGGCTGTTGTTTGCTGACAAAGTCCGAGATGAAGTCAAACTCATTCTGCCCCAGGAAGAGTTCTGGCAGCTCCTGGACCCGATCCAGGCCCAGCTCCATGACCAGCGAGGTCAGGACCTCCTCGTCAATCATATCCGCATCCATGCCGTTCAGGGCCAGGGCCGGTCCGGCCATGTGCTGCATGTTAGCCAGCTGGGCCGGGTTCATACGGTACTGGGTTGTGGGCCCCATGTGGTTCCCACCCATGGGCCCTAGTGGGTGTCCATGGTACTGGGTGTTGAGTTTCTGCAGCTGCATGCTGGCCATAAGCTGCTGGGACGTTAACCCTCCGTTCATGAACTGTTGTTGTTGCTGGGCTTGTTGTTGTTGTGGGTGCTGGGCTTGTTGTTGTTGTGGGTGCTGGGCTTGTTGCTGCTGTGGGTGCTGGGCTTGTTGCTGGTGCTGCTGCGGATGCATGTGATGAGGATGATGCTGTTGCTGATGCTGTTGCTGCTGGGGCTGACCATTATACATCATGTTACCAGAGGCCATCTGGTGGTGACCCATCTGTGCCCCATTCAGCTGTCCATTCATGGGTCCACCCACCATGCCCTGCCGCTGCCTCATGGCAGTCTCCATGTTGGCCTGGGCGCCACTGTAGTGCATCATCTGGCCATTGGGCATCGCCCGCATGCCCTGCTGGTTGGCATGCTGCTGGTGACCTGCCTGCAGGCCGCCATTCATGCCCATCCTGTAACCGTGGAGACTGGCGCCCGCTGAGCTGTGATTCATGGGCATCATCAGATGGTCTGCCATGCCTCCTGTCTGTGAGCAGAGAGGAGACACTGTTAGGACAATGCAAGGGGCAGGCCAGATGTTTGGAAGCAGTAAAAACATTATTATTTGTTTATTTATTTTTAAAGGGGGGTTGCAGCAGGATTAAGACCGACATGGCAGGAACATATTCAGCTGTCCATTTGAACCACTATCAACATTAGTTAAGCAATGGTGTTAATGTTGCCATGTGGGAGGTGTGCAGGGCAACTTTACAGTTACTATCATACCCGGCGAGGTTAACATACTTCATAGCCACAACACGCTTCACCTTCATTCAAACGATGTGCAAACAAAAAAAAAATAATTTTTAATAAATAAATAAGAAAAAGATACAATGTTGCTTGTAATGTCACAATTCAACCTCAAGTTAAACCACCCAAAATGCTTCCGGGGAAGAACATCTGTATCTACGCAGGGCTGCGTTGTCCTCGTGTGCTCGGGCTCCTAACAGCTCCCCTCTTTGTGCCGATGAATGGACGCCCAGATTGAAATTACAGGTCAACACGCATTTGTTTGGGTGCGTTTTCTTTCCGCCACACAAATTCATGCACGACGGGAATCGACGAAACGGGGGCTGGGGGGAGATAAAATGCGTGCACGTCGTAATGCATCGCTCAGATTCCATGTTGCATGTCAGCTGGGGGGGGGGGGTATATATATATATATAAAAAATATCCGTTACATTTCTCGCACGTATGGCTGCAACAAAGAACACTGACATCATGCAACATCTCCAACAGCTGAATCGCCACATTTCCAGCGAGGCACCAAAAAAAAAAAGAAGAGAAAAAAAACGCTTCGTCTTCCTCCGATTACTTTGCGTCGATTTGCTTAAACGCCCCCCTATTCCGATAATTTCGCACCCTGGTAGCCTCAAATCAGCCATTTGTGTTGGTCCCTCCGAGTTTGAAACAGGGGGGATGCAAACAATGGAGCAGCAGCAGCCCGGAGACCAGCAACAAAAAAAAAAAAAAAAACCCCAATCTCTCCTCCAAATAAAACCGGATGAAAAAAAAACCAAATAAGACATAAAAATAAAAAAAAGAGAAGAAAATCACGTACCCGTATCCGCGACGTTTTCACAAAGTTGCGCGACTTTGCTTCCGCTGCCGTCTGTTCCAGTTTCCCTCCGCAAGGCGAAGCTGCCCTGAATTACAGTGTGTATTCCGCAGGGTTACGCTTCATGCTCGAGCGGGGACGGTGTGCACAAAGACTGCCGCATCAGATCTCGAAACGACTGCCTATTTTCTGGGTCAACTCAGGGATTATGTACATCTAAAAAGCTCAGAGGAAGGCAGCCGGGGGAGAGGTGGAGCCTCCGTCCTGCCTCTTCTTTGTTCCTATTGGCCCTACTTAATATAATTGTGCATGGGCGTAGGGAGGAAAAGAAACAACAAGGGCTGTTGGAGAGCTGTGACACAGTGGCCAATTTAAATATCCTCCTCCCCACTGTTTCTTTTTGAAAGAATATCTGGACATCTTGTTTGTCTTCATAAGGAACTGCTGCTGTTGTATTTGACAAGGGCTGTCAATAAGTGATTTTAGATAGATAGATAGATAGATAGATGTGATGTACCGGTGTGTGTCAGACAGCATAGCACTGACATTAAAATGCATGTTCCCAACATGTCTGCACCTACTTATCTATTTGGCCTATGTCTGTGTGTGTGTGTGTCTGTGTCTGTCTGTGTGTGTGTGTGGTGAGAGTGTTAGCCTGGTATCTGCATGTACACTTCATTTCCAAGATCACTGAGATCGCAGTTGGTCCATGTGACCTACCAGCCTGCTGTGTGTTCGCCTCAGCGAGACAGCAGAGGGAGGGCAGAGGAATGTAGCCCGTGTGCTATTCTAGGCCACACGAGCTGCAGCGTAACTACTGCTGCACATGGGTGTGTGTGTGTGTGTGTGTGTGTGTGTTCGCCTCCTTTACATGTATGGAATATGGATATCTGCATGTGTGTGTATGTACGTCCACGCCAAAGATGCACACTCCTCCTGATTGCCCACTTCAGGACAACGACCTCTCACCTGCAGTTGCAAGTGAATGGAAGCACTTTGGGAGAGCGAAGCAATCTATTGTCCAGGGAATTCGCCTATTAATGGGCAACCACTGGCAGGCGTTTGTCATTGTTTGACATTGCCTGGCCACTTTAAACTAGTGCTAATAAGCCACTCCCAGGTGTGGGTTCTATCTGAGAAACTCACCCAGCCAGTTGGTCCAAACAAAACACCGGATCAACACAAGTTTCTGTTGTGCTGTGATGAGCACTCTTTTAGAAGAGCAAGTGTTCTGCGCAAGGTTACTGCAGTGTGTGATACAATATCATACACAAGCATTTTAAATTGCATCAAAACCGTCTTTATGTTTATCCCAGGGCCATAAGCTCCTAATGGTGTCATTTGCATTAGAGAGCGCAGGCAATGTGTCCAAGCCTTCTGGAGCCCACCAATCACATCACTGAATCTGTTTAAAACCCAAGATATTTGCATGAAATCCCAATCAGCCATGATTGTGGTGGAAGATATGCATTTTGTAATTATAAATCCGTTGAACAGCCTTGTGTTGTTGTAATTAGATGGTGGATACACTGCAGTCTTACCACTTTAAAGGTTGTTTTTCTGTATATTGTGTGTGTCACAGATGTACATGCCTGGCTGTGGTTTGGGGGAGTAGCATCCACGCACCTTGCCTTGAGCCATTTATTTATTTTTGTGCTTATGTGTGAGCGTGCATGTGAGTTTTTGTTTCAGGGATAAACAGCAAGAGAGAGAGAGATTTAATGTGACTGTGTTTATAAGAGCAATAGGCTGAAAGTGTTGCTTCCCTTCCCAGCATGGACACACCCCTGTGTCACGCCGTAACTGTTCATTGCTCCTAAACAGGGCCTGGGAGTGTGTTGAGATGCCCTCTTGGAGCAACAGTAGTCACTGGAGTGGAGTGGAAGAATGATGTTCTGCACAGAGGAATTGCCTGCTGGATGATGCATTGACTGCCAACTTTATCCCTGGTTCTGCAAGTTGGTAGAAGAGAAGGTTATAGAAACTTAGCACCCAAAAACAAAGAATAAGATATTCCATCTGGCAGCCTGTCGGACATACCCCCCTGCCCAGTATCTCTATCTGAACCCTATTTCTAAGTTTGAGCCCAGGCCAGTGGCTGATCGAACTCACTCAGTAATACCACTTTCTATGTTCTTTCTATTAGATGGACAGCTACTCTCCACACTATGAGCTATAGTAACCATCTACCAGTGGCCACTGAACCGATCCCCAGAGTCATCTTTACGCTCTGTTTACTCTGCCACTGATCTAAGACCAGCTGACTCAATCCTACTTACCTGACTAATCCCCCCCAACACGGTCTCTGCCATTACTTACTGGCAATGTTAGCAATGTATAGAGCCTTATGGCGGGTGCAGACATGTGGGTTTTATAGTGGTTGAGCCATATGACTGGCTACTCAGGAAATGCCGCCACATTCTTAAAATAAATTGGTTTTACTTGCATGAGTGGATTGCTGGTATATTCCTGATATACAATGTGTTGGCTCATCGCAGATAAAGCAAATATTCACTGCGTGTGTGTTTTACACCTGGGAACTAACTGAGAAATTGTTTAAGGACAATGCACACAGGCTCTTCCAGCAGGCTATGGAAATATAAATACTTTAAAAAGGGTTTTCTGCAGCTTCTAGTGGTGGTGGTTTATGACTTTAAGCCTTTTCAGTTGTGGCACTCACAGGAGTCAACCAGACTAACATGACCACCAAAGCGCTTGAAACATAAAATGCAAATGCATAACAAGCTTTTCAAAACATCCCAGAAGTTTGCTCTCTGCAATTAATTCAAGGCATAAATGAACTATGTAACTGTATGATTCACTTTTGATAACTTTAAACCTATTCTGTTATCATCGCTACACAGCATCAACATGAATGGACAGTCACCAATGAAACAAAGTATGTCCTAGTATGCACAATTCCCCTGAGATGTGAAACCAAAAGTCAGTTTGCCTCCCTCCCTCTCTCTCTCTCTCTCTCTCTCTCTCTCTGCCTCGCTGTGGGGGAGGGTTGTTATTGTTCTGGTAAATGAGAGAGTCTCTATAAATACTCCCAAGGCTTCCTTCTCGGTCTCAACCACCAATCAACAGTCACTGTTCTGCCGAGCAGCTGAGAGAGAGCAATAGGCCTGAGTCAAGGCTAATGGGGGAGGGTCTGACTCAAACATGCCATGGTAGAGAAGTGGATGAGGGACTTTGGACGGGAAGGAGGGGGGAGAAACCGGGTAACTGCCACTCAGACTTGAGGCCACAAGTGGGGGTGAGGCTTGAGTGAAAGTAGTGATTAGGTGGGGTGTGGGGGAGTCGGCACGTACCACATTAAAGCAGCTTTCAAACAACTTTTGTGATCATTCCATGTGAAGTTAAATGAACATTTTCCCCCTTAAAACAACTTTGGTCTGCCACTGTGTGACGTGATACACTTGATTGGCTTGTTTTTTACACCCTTATTTTGTGCCACTTGAAAAGCCTGATCTCCATATCAGAATCAGAGTCAGAATCAGAATCGGGTTTATTGCCAAGTAGGTTTTCACCCTACATGAAATTTGCTTCAGTGTATTGGTGCATAAATAACCATAACTATATATACAGATATATAAAATAAAGCCAGTAAAACGCAAACACTTTAAAAAAGCAATTCAAGAATACAAATACAAAATAGAGAAATTAGCAATAAAACATGTGAAGAAAAATAAAATAAAATAGAATGACATAAAATTTGGAAAAGACTGCACAATAATATGAAAAAGAAGAGCCGCACATTTTGTGCAGAATGTGCAAAACATTAACTGAGGGATGTGCAAAGGTTCACAGTATGCAGTGTACAAAGATGATTGTAACAAACCTTTTAAGAATGATCCAAGAATGGAGTTGGTAAGAATGAGCTCATACTTTGTCTGCGTGGAGAAAATTAGGTCAGTCCTGTTGGGCTTGGCAATGTAATTGAAATCAATATCACAATATTTTTCCCATTATAATAATACAGTATACTGTATAGAAATATGCACAATCATAAAATAATCAAACTGACATTATATGCAGTTAACTGGCTCCCTGTTTTACAAAAAATATCTATATTTATTAATATTTAATGTAAAATATAATATAAAAAATGTCATATTTAATTGCTCTGCTCTGATTAATTAATTTGGACAACACATTTCTGTAAAATCTGAACACAGTATAATCATATTGTGACAATATGCACCCAGTGAGAGGTGAGACGCAATAATCGGTCCAGTATAAGTTAATAACTCACACTTTTGGTACAGTTCGGACGGAGTGTTGCACCTTGAACACACAAAAAGTGCCAGAAATAGTTACGCCAACAATGAAGAGAGTTTAAACCCTGCTTACTTTCTCACCCCACACCTGGCCAATCAATCGCTGCTCAGAGGGAGGGTTAACATTTTTTGTAGCTTAAACAGACAATCTGACAATCAAGCCAACTTTACTCAGCGATTGTCCGGGTGTGAGGTGTCAAAGTGAGGCAGCGGTTGAGCTTCTGTCTCAATCTCTGTTTTGTAATTCCTCGCATAACGTCTTCCGCACAACCAAGCGCAACACAGCGATTGAGTCAGAGGAGAGACTGTCCAAAATTGTGCGCCGTTATCCCAGTTTGTCTCATTTACCCTCCAGCCTCCAACCCTTCCTCTAACAGCTGGCTTTTTGTGTGGCAATTTGGAATAGGTATAAACACTTTTTCCATTAGACATGGTGTATGACTGTGTTGGAGCATACTGAGACCTTGAGTGGTAGAAGGAAAGGAGCTGTCATAGTGTCTCCAAGAATGCAAAGTTCCTGTTAGCAGAGAAAGTCGACACCATGAAGGGATGTCTGAAGCTCCAGATAACGGCTGAAACAACTTCCCCACTACAGCTGAGAATTCCCAGCGTACTTATCATGATAGTAAAGACATGATAAGTAGTATTAGTGCCCGCAGGTGTTCACACACTCACGCACAACGCTGACTTAATGCAAGCTATACAAATACGACTGGAGCTCTCTCTGGTTTCATATATCCACTCCTGGCTCATTACCAAGCAATGTCAGCCATTTACAGTCAGCACAACAAGCCCACTGCCTGCATTTCCAAGCAACACCATTCTTCAGCATTTACTAGCCTGAGGGATCATTGTCGACACAAACACTAATCACGTCCCCTTCACTGCACTTCCTGCCTTACAGCCACCGATGACGTTTCCAGATACCTCCAGGAACGTGCACACATGGAGCGCAGGAGTGAGGGAGATGCAAAGACTGGATGTACAACAAGAGCCAGCGTGACCTGTCAAGCAAGTAGCTACTGTGGATGGAGGTAGTGGGAGAAAGTGGGGGAACAGAGATGACATGAAGAATGACCTATTAATCATTCATTATCTCCCAGCACTGTTAATGAGGTGACGACTCTTAAATAATTAGCAATGTGACTGAAGCGTATTTCCATAGCAGTAGCCGGAGGACGTGGAGGGCAATGGGGACGAGCGGGGAAGGGAATATGGGATGCACCAGGCACAAAAAAAAAGAACAGCCCCCACACCAGCTTAGCAAACAATAACTATCCTGATAGGGGGCTCTGGGAGGCATGGACAGAGAGATAGAGATAGATGGGAGAGAAGAGCGATAATGAAGCTATATGCAGTATTGAGACAAGAATGAGCCATGGAGGAAATAACACACTGATATAGTTATGTCTATATGTAGTGGGCGTTTAAGTTGTTCACCCGGCAGCCTTCATTATCTGTCAGTCTCATTTCAAGAGGGGCAGGCCAGGGCCTTCAGGCTTTTCTAACACACAAGTCAATGGGGAACTGCGGCCCGGCTAGCACCCCAGCCTACCTTGGGCCTATTCATCTTGCACAAAACACACAAAAGAGCAGACCATGAGCCACATTCTTGACATCCAACCTCATCACCCCCACAACTCTCCTACCCCCGGCCCTGACTCGCGCCCCTCCCCCAGTGCCTCACACCAGCCAGGGCAGACAGGAGCTGCTATGCTACACCACCTAACTGGCTGGCTGGCTGGCTGGCTAGAGTTGTTTGGTGGAGGAAGGGATACATGGAGGGAAGGGAGGGTGTGGGAGAGAGGGGGCAGGGATGTTTTCTCTCCAGTCAGCTAATTGACTCACAGATGTCAGGAGGAGTCGGGTTTGTGGCCGGGCTAAAGCACCCGGGGACACTTTTCCCCAGCAAACAACAAACATAACACCTATGCACACGGATGCAGGGAAAAGCAGTGTGTGCACACGCACGCACACACGCACGCACATGTACCTGTGGCCTTATAGCTTCTGTTTTTCTCACACACAACTCTTCAGCAAACAGATACGTCTCTGTGTTGGACAGGGGGATTGGGGGTGGCCTTTTTTTTTTCTCACAAAGACAATAAATGTCAAAGTGTAAATATGACAGTGAGCTGATAGGTAGTTGTGACCGTCGCTCAGAACTACAAGAATGCCTTTTGTGCACAATAAGAATCTGTGTTGTTCTGGGCATAATTTCGTTTTTTTGTGTTTACCATCTGGCGAGCCTCTCTGGCTGTCAAGCTATAGCAGGTCTCATCTACTGATACATTGGTGCAGTAACACTTGAGGCAGTTCAAATGCTATACAACCTATGATATGACCTATTTTCAAGCCAAGGTTTCATGCCATGCCATGTTTACACACTGCAACTTCATCTCTCTGCAGAATTCAAATGTCCTCTCTGAACACCCAAACCAGTGACAGCTGTGTATGTATGTGTGTGCGTGTGTGTGTATGTGCATCTGTCATCATGTTCACGTGTTTGTGTGTTCCAACTAGACTGCTAAACAGCTGAGCCCAAATTGAAAGTCAATGCTGTCATTGCCTATATTTACCAAATGACTCACTCACAGCAGAAATATGTTTGGACACGCAGTTAGTATTCAAGCAGTTGGTTGCACCATCCTTGACAGCAGCAAAATAATTAGGAGGGAAAGTGTGGGTGAATAAGGAAGATAATGCAGAATTACAGTGGTGGCTTGCTCATACTTACTAGAAAACAGAGTAGAATAGGTGATAAAAGTACAACCAAGTTCTAAAAGGCACAATGCTGCGCCTTTTAGATTGTATTCAATAACAGTTGAGGGATCTGTACATTTTCAGAGAGATTCATCCTCCAGAGGGACATTCAAGAGAGCAATCATGCTGTACTACCAAGAACACACAAATCATGCATTATTGAGTTCCCCCTGAAAAGCTCTGTGCCTGGGTGAAGTTCCCCCTGTGGCCTTTGTCCATTGGTCTTCCCATCATGAGGTCTGCTAATGGTGGAGCCATATCCCGCTCCTACATGGGCGCTGACAGCTAGACGTCCCCGTCAGGAAACAGCTAGATCTCCTTCCTGACTGGGAAGCCTATCTGTGTTGCACCACCATCGCTTCAAAATGTTGCGCAACGTCCTGGTGAGCACATGTCTTAGCGGGTTAACACATATGCTGCATAGACACATGCACAGGCTTCAGCACAGACACACAAACATAAACACACACACCAATCCAATCCACTGCTCGCTAGAGCTGCCTATAGTCCGCCTGTCCTCTTCCTGTTTTTCCACTCACCCACACTGTTGTCACTCTGGCCAGGAAGCAGTGGGAGAGATACGCATGACAAAGTCTCTCTTTATTAAATTGGCAGAGTGTCTGTAGTGCTTTTGGAGTCCCTGTATGTGCGTGCATGTGTGTGTTTGAGAGAGAGAGAGGGAAGGAGAGCAAGCACTAGAGAGATGGGGGTGGGGACCTAAGCCAAGGGCTAGAGGCTTATCCAAGATCCACTCTAGGCTCATCCTTGGATATTGCTGCTTGAAACCATGAATCAAGAACAGAGGAGACCGAATAAAAAACCAAAAGTCCGCTGTCATATATCCATAACAATATCCATCCACTGCAACAAACTGTCAAAAAACATTTGTAGATACTGATTTAATAAATACCTGAAATAATGCATGTTCAATCATTTTGCTAATGATCCAGTGAGTATAATATATGTACTTCAGTTACAAATGAACTATTATTCATACAAACAACAGACACGTTTCACTGGAACTGCTGTGATCAGTGGAGGCAAACTAAACTGGCGATGAGCTTTTGTTCAGAGTTCAACTTTGGTGGACTCGATTTTGCCCCGTTGACCAATTGCAAGTCATCTTAACAGCGCTGACCTTTGAGAGAACGGAGACAAACATGGAGGAAGCGATCATATTAGCTTTGTCCGATTTTATATAACACTGCTCTGTCCATCTAGAGTATAAAGACTCCAGAAAAGAGTCGACAGTCAGTCATGAGTGGATGGACCCCGAGCAGCGAATGTCCAGTCCCAGCTTAGCTACCATTACTAGGCACTAATACTTTTAATAGGAGCAATACTCCATATCTAAAAAGATCTTTCCAAAACTAACAACACAAAAATGAAAGTGTAAGGAATGGACTAAACGTTTTGCTTATCTGCACTAACATAAGCTACAAACATAGCACAGCCGGCTAACTGGCCTACTACCTACAGTGGTAACCTAGCGTTATTTCCAAAGAGGCAAGGAGCATGTGACATCATTTGCTAACTATATCATTATGTTGGATTATAAGTTATGCAGGGCCGAGCAAACAGTCAATTTTCCTAACTGTCTGACTCATAAATCTTAAATCTGTTTATTTTACACACTATTTATATCTACTTTGGCTGAAAAACTTGTTTCTTTAGACCAAACAAGATTGCTCTGAGCAATTAAATCTGGCTATTAAAATAAAACAAACAATATCTTGGTTGTTGGCCAAACCAAATCACACATTGTGCACTATGAGGGTGAGAGGGAATATTAGGGGCCAATGTGACATCTTGGTTTTTACTCAAGACGCCACGCACAAATATTTGTTTCCTCTTGCTGTTTGAATTTGACTGATGCCACACTTTCATTTGTATAAAACCTTGCATTATTATTTCCAGATATGCAGGCAGAAAACAGCTGCGCACAGTCTCCACGTCCATGTGCAATGAGATAACGACAGGGATGACAGAGGACAAGATAAGACATTGTGCTCTGCGGTCAGGGAGTACGCCCTCCCCTCCCTCCTTCATTCTTCCTCCTCTTCTGTGTCCCTCTTATCTGCTGCCTCTGTCTTGACCTCCACCCTGCTGCATGGTGTTTAGTCAGGGGAGAAAACAGCATGGGACTGGAACAAGTACAAGTGGACACTGTTAAAAACAGTCTCCATAGCATTTTGCATTTGTTCAAAAAGCGCTATCAAACTGTTGCACAAGAGAAAGCTTTCAGTGTTGTATGCAGTGCATTGGCTAGTAGAGTAAAGGCTGGATTTTTAAAACCTAAAACATATGGAAAGGCATTTTTACAGACAAGAAAATGCCTCAAAGTATGATGTGCATTGTTAACAATCTCTGAATATGGCTTACTGCAGCAATACACCCTAAAATAAAATGTTACTGGAATGTTTGCACAGTAACAATGGATGGTTTGTGACCAAAATAAGATTTCACTGCACGTGTTTGGTGGCTGGACTCATCTTTTCTCATGGCTCTCTATGCTCTCCAGTACAGTACAGTACAAAGCACCTTAACCTTTTCACTCTAAATTGTCTAGTTCTCTACCCGAGTGCGTGATCACTTGATTGTTGGCACCTGTATAACTTGCTGAGCCTCAGCTTTAAACTGGGACTTAATGCATCAACACTTAAGGCTTCATGGCTGAAAACATTGTGTGTTCTTTAGTAAATATACAATGTTAATATGTTGAATGTGGCTCTTTACAATTGATTTATCCCCAGTACAACATCACCTGCTATTCATCAGTACTTTTTATTAGTAATTGGTGGCCTTTTGCCTTTCAGGTAAATGTTTTATTTGTTTCTTCTTTCCTCCACTGAAATCAACCAAGAGAAGCAACTGAACTTTAACTGTGAAAACAGGGACAGGGTTTAACGGAACGTGGTGGACCAGGCAGCCAAGGCATGAGATGACACAGGCTTAACGTACCAAACAAAGGATTTATTTTCAATAACTAAAGAAACTGCATTAAGAACAATACGGTCCTTAAAAGACATCAACCAAACCTAACTCTATTGCGCAAACCAGTTAACAACCAACGTATAAACTTAACTAATCGACCTCCTGAACGAGGCCTGAGGGAAACCTATATACTAAGAGATCAAACCAATAAACACCTACAGGGGAGGACAGCATAACCCCTCACTAAAACTCCACCTACGGAAACCCTAATCGCCCCCAAGGTGACAGAGTTCTTGGTATAGTCCTTGGGTGGGGCCTTAGCATAAAAGTCGGGCTCCACCCTCTGCCCAATCTTTTGTTGGACCAGGAAGGAGCCTCAGCCAGGTACATCAGAACTGTAATTGTGTGGTTGCAGCCATCACACAGAGGAAAAGATCTTGTCAGTGATTCATGTGGCTTGGTTGGTCCTCCATCAGACACTATATATACCATGCCAGCTTTGGGGAACCTAGCTGGTCCGAGAGCCTCAGCAGATCTGGAAGAATGAATCTCTGCTCACATTAAGGTGTCGGCATAAATGTTTTTTGTATGCTATGTATGTATTTGATAAGGGTAAACGTGTTTACAGTGGTGTCCTGTGTTAAAGTCTGATGTTTTGTTGACCCTCCATCCACCTTGACCTCCTCCCTAAGCGAACTTTGTCACTATATAACAACGTCACCTGACTTCCTCCTTTGCGCTTGTCATAAGTACTAGCTAGATGGGTTGATGCTGTTCTTCTTGGGAGGACGGTCTTGGCTAATCGCACTCAGTCCCCCCCAGTTCTGACATCGGAAAGGTGTGGGGGTTTCAGATTATGTTCAACCAGCTGACGAGCACTTTGGTTGAAGCATACTGACACCTTAACTATAACGATGGAAACCAAATCATTTGTGATGTACAAAAAAATGCTCAGCCATGTCTGCGGTGAAAGTTTGACAAAGATATTGATTTTATATATATTTTATTTATTTGTTATTTTACTCTATTTAAATTGTATTCTTCCTTAGCACAAACCTCATTCTTATGGAAGGTACAAAAATCTTTCACTTCTAGTTATAGAGAGAAAACAGGAAGCAAATGTTTTCTAAATCAAAACAGGCAGCAATCAGTCACCTGCTAGCAAAGACATTCAACTTAACAATTTCCCGGTTTTACTTTTTGTTCCAGCTGGCTCACTGAAAATTCTGAGCAGAAGATGAAATAACTTCACACCTCCAGTTGCATTTTGAGAGGTGTGAAGTTTTTTCAAAAATGGTGACACAAGGTCAGTTTGCCGTTTCTGCCAAGGGGAAGAATACAAGTAGAAGCCATTCCCAAGTCAGCTTTAGTAACTCGAATCCTTGTGAAAAAACTGCGATCACCGTGCTGTGATGTGCCATTTTGCCATGAGGAACTGAAACACCTACACAAACCTAACAACACTGTTAGAGCAAGTTCAAAAACGCTTTTGAAATGTTTTGCAGTTTAGAGCTGTGAAAAACCACTGCTACAAGGCTGCTGTTCTCTTTTAATGTTTCATAAACTTGTTGCCATGCCAAAATCATTACACACACATGATAAGAAGTGAAAAACCAACAATAGGTTTGGTGATCCAGGATGGACAAAGACATCGTTATTTGACTATGGCAGCAATTCTACCCAAAAGAGCAGCTCATTTCCATCGCTTACCAAAAGGACAATGATGGCATTATCACTTAAATGGGATGAGGTGCTACAAGCTGCCTCCTGTGGGGATTTCCTGGCAACATAGTGATCAGGACACACACGTCCTCACACAAACATAAATACCATTGCCTATTTGATTGGCTTTGATGGACGTATATTCTGCATCAGCCAGGCGGACACAAACGCCTCTCCTGCCACCAGTTATCAAGGCGCGAGCACATGACTGTTTGACTTGTGATGCATATGAGTCACTAACAAATTCATAGGCTTGCAAAGGCAACTCAGAATCAGTCATAGTTGTCTACATTTACAGGCTACCCGTAAGTCATTCTTTTGTTCAGACATCAGGCTTTATGTGACTGATAAAGTGACATTCTGTACTCAATTGAAGATGGCAGGGAGGCAACATCTGACAGAAAACAAAATGTCTGTAACCGCAAAACACTTTTCCATTTTCTGGTCACGACATCTCTACTATGACAAACAGGAGTGTCTTCCACATTAGGCTGTTTCACTGTCAGACAATTTCATCTCAAAAACAAGGAGACTGTTCAGTTTCAATAAGAGGTTTTGCAGCAATGAGGCAGCAGAAGAGCTACAGTTTAGAGCAGCTTCCTAGGTACAACTGTCAACACAGTAGAAACGATACTCTTCACAGTATAGCAGACAAAGTCTTTGTGAGAGTCTCCCTCCTATGTCTTTGTCCCCTTTCATAATACAGCCATACCTGGAGCCATCAAGGCCCTTCAAAAATCCCTACAGCATGTAAGCTGTGGAAATCAATAAGCTTCGAGTGCTAAATTGTTTGCTCGAGTAGAATCTACATCTCTGTGATTCAATCCTCCTTGTAACAGCCAATTGTTGCTTTCCCTGCTCCAAATCCCAGAGTTTGAATCTCCGTGTCTGGATTTGATTCCTAAGAGACAAATCTATTAATTGATGCCCCACTTGTTTTCCTTAGCTGACCTTTTACAGGTGTGAGGTTGAATACATAAAGGTGTGTGAATGTGTATGAGTGAATGGTGGCAAGACACCTACATGTGAACCGCCATTGCTGGCCATCACAGTTGTCATGTTTCTGGCTCCTGACAGTTATAACTATCCACAGACTTACAACAGTGATTGGAATCAGTGTGCTGGACCACTGAATACACTTCATTCTGCCTGGCGTGATATGACCTTTAGATACTGTTAATGCATTTATATGTATGTAATAAAACCACTGGTCCATGACTGCTAAAATGCAGCTGGTCATTGAAAACAGATTTGGGAGGTGCCGTTCAGTTCAACTAGGAGAGACTAATTGAAAGAAAGGTTTAGACCGTTGTTAATGAAATTCATGTTTAATTCACTGAGCATTATAGTAAAAGCTGGAGAGATGTATACAAGTCCTTGGTGATTAAACCCGATCCTTCACGGAGTAATCTGACCCCATGAAAACACATAGGAATATCTGCAACAAATAAAATGATATCATGTTAATTAGTTAGCTTTAGAGGTCCTGGTAGGTGTATTGTTGTTTTTTTTTTAACCTTTGGACAGAGCCAGGCTAACTGCTTCCCCCTGCTTCTAGTCTTTATGCTAAGCTCATTTTACCGTCTGCTGGCTCTAGCTTCATATTTAGTGCTCAGACATGAGAGTGGAATTGATTTAACTATGGGCAAGAAAACAAATAACAAATATGTGTATTTCCCAAAATGTTTAACTATTTTGCCAGCTTTTGCCTGAAGAGCTGGATGGATGTGACCTGAAGCTCGATCACACTCTGTGGCTAGCTCTGATTAAAGCGAGAGGTCGAGGGTGGCAGTGGGCCACATCAATTGAGCACTAAAATAACAGCTGACAGCAGCCCAGAGAGGAATGATTTTAAAACTGCACAGCAACATGATAATTGGTTAACAGAGTTCATGGCAAAATGTGACCAGCCTCACATTTTAATATCTCTCTTTTTTTTTATGAAGGAGAAGGGTAAAAATGGAAGATTGAACAGCTATATTTCTATCGCAACTTGGCGGCTCCATCCACAGAGGAAGATCATTTGATACGATCGAATGCTTCAGAGCAGTTTCTGAGTCGACCCTCTGGTGAGTGTTTTTTGTCAGTACGAAAAATTGTCTTCCTGATTGACTCATTCATATATTACAGCCTCTTTGTCCAATTATGGTTGACTTCTGTTGGTGAAGACTCCATCGCTCTGTAATATGAATAAAACCACGCCCCTCGACCACACATCCTTAACGGTGTGATGCAACTTCTTGGCATGGGAGGAAACAAATGAAGCCAATGAGTAATCTGGGGTATCTTTGCAATTGACAACAAGTATTACAGAGAAGGGTGCAATATGCTTTCAAACCATGTTTAGAGCTCAACAATCAAGTGAAGAAAATGTGCCCGTTCTTTATTGGTGAGATGGTGATTGCCTTATCAATACTTGAGGGGCAAGGAGAGTAATTTATGGGTTCACTGACACAGTGATGATGTAGCCAAGTGGGGCCTTGCCACCATAGTCTCTACAGACTTCAGGGGCTTCAAGTGGGAATGCTCATAAATAATGTTAGTGGTGTGCTTATGTGTTTTGGGGGAGGGTCAGGAGGCTCGAGGGTCAGAGGCTCGAGGCTCTGATCGGTGCTTGTGTGCATATTGTGAGACTTGGCATTATATATGCGCGTGTGTGTGATTGTGCACACATGGTATATTGTGTTACAGGCCACAGCATCCAGTCGTCCTCCCTTCTCCTCTTCCTTCCAATGAGACCCCCACAATGTTTCTCCCCCAGGTTTATCTTGCCCAGCCGTTCGTTCTTGCAAGAAGCTGCGTTCGGCAGAAAGAGACATCTGCTCAGTGAGAGAATGCCCTAATTATTCATGACCATTTAACCATTCAGAATTTGGTCTGCACGGCATATGTGGTGTTTCTCATAAGTGCGCGTCAGCCACACTTGTTAATGGCAGTTTCATTACTGTTTTGTATTCTGTACCTCCACATTATCACAACACGGCACACAATAATTCTGTTCTGTCTACCAATTATTGGTTATTATAATTCAAGACAAATACATTTGTTTGTTGAACGGAGAAAAACACAACACAAGAATGGGGATGGCGTGTTTTCTCTCCCCTTATTTTTTTCTTTGGTGAGTATTTCTTGTAATTTGCTCCAGTTTGGATGTGTATTCTCAAACTTGTGACATCACACCGATACCTCTATTGTTAGGCACTGTGTTTTGTCTCAGGTGTGTTCAGGAACAGCTCTCTAGAGGGGATTTCAGACCCACACAAGCATAAACAAATGCCCAAACTGCTCTCCAGATTTGTGTTTTTTTTCTTTTTTCTTTTCATCTGACTTAACTTCTCATGCTCCCTCCCTCTGCCTTTCTCCTCTCCCTCCCCCCCTCCCTCCCTCACCCCTCATCTGTGTGTCCTTATCACAACAAAACCTTGTCACCACGGTAGCTGTGGCCACGTAAATCAGCCCGGCCAGCATCATCTGTTCCCAGCTGTTTACCTCCAGCCAAACAAAGGAGTCTGCCTTTTTGTTGTCGCTGGGGTGGAGTGCTGCATTGGCTGAGGGCTGTTATTCAACAGCGCACGCTGCTATCAGCCCCACTCTCTGAAAAGGCCAATTCAACACAGGGAATCAATGGAGTAGGAAAGGAGGGAAGATGTAAATGTGGGGGTTGTTGGACACTTAGAAACTATAAGCAATCCTTCTTTCTCAAAGGAGATAAGACAGATGGGGCACAAAGGAAGCACATCGCAAGCAAACGTGAAAAGCAAATGAATAGTTACGCATCCCTTCCTTTCTCAGCTCAGGTGTATGCAGGAGCTGTTCTCCAGGGAGGAGGGGGCTCAGTTTGTGTCTCCAGAGGAGGCACAGCAAGTGTTGGTAGGAGCAGCGAGGTCTCGTTTGCATCTGCAAATGAGACAGAGCCCGGCTGGCCCATGTCACCTTGGCAACAGGCCATCAGCACCTCCCTCGCCGCTATATTAGCAGGCATGGTTGTCTGTCTGCTTGTCAGTCTGCACCCTGCCTCCCTCCGTCCCTCCACTGCAGGTCTCATCACCGCAACAGCAGCAGCAGCAGTAGCAGCATCCGTTTACCTGACTAGACCCATAGGATTAGGCATCTCCCCCAAGCTTTCATTGAGACAGTCAAATAGAAACAAAAACAGCATTATAAAAGATGAATGCCCTAGGCTTTTGTGGGTGTCCCAGAGAATCTGACTCAAAGCAAAGAATTGGCAGCAGTAGCATGCTGTGGTCATGAAATTTACATGGTGCGTCTGTGCCAAGTGATGAGAGGCTGGCAGCCTGGGGTCTTTAGGTTTTTTGCATAATGCGGGCTGTTGATCAATTAAGTGCCAGCCAACAAGTTGCATACAGATAGCAGGCAGATCGGTGACACTGCAACTAAGACTGATAGAAGAAACACTCAGAGCTAACTCATCTCTTCAATTATCTTCCCTATGGATCTTCAGATGGTTGTTGGTGTTTTGGGTATACTGTTCAAAGTGAGCTGCTGTGTCGAGGGTCAGACAGATCGGCAGCAAAATGTTGCACATCATGTTTCCCTCTTCCTCTTTATAGCACTATATTAAAAACACACAGGAATGTAAAATGCTGTCAATCACAATGCTTTGTGGCCATGGATATTTGTTGTCTCTCACCTTTTCCACCTCAGCCTTTATTGTTTTTGTGTAACGTAAACTATCAAATGAAACAGAACGATATACATAAACAACATACATGCGTGTGTGTGTAAAACAGTTTATTCCTTCTTTCTTTCTTCCCTCCCTCATTCTTTCTCTCCTAAGCTTGTGCCTCCCCTCCCCCTCTTATAACATGCCACATGTTTCCTGTTTACTCTTGATACAACTGGAAGAGAAGAATCTTTGGTTTGGGGTCGGCTCCCTAAAATCCCTCAAGACATGCATTAAAAGTAGCTGACATTATAAAACATCCTGTCCGGTCACCTCTTATCAATCCTGCCTCAGCCCAACCCAAATGCCTTATTGTATGCAAATTTGAGTCATCTTAACTGATTAAGCTGCTATATTTCAGTTTGTCAGGATTTGAGACTAACTAGGTGTGCTCGCAGTATTGCACACAGCGTGTCAGGCATTGCCAGGCCTCCCATTCAAATGATGCAAATATGATTTCAGTGGATGGGAGCCAAACAGTTCATGCTGAAAGCAATTAAGCTCATCTGATGCACTGACTGGAATTCAGCACATGCTTACATCAATGTATGACAAGTGATTGAAATCAACTAGCATAGATGGAAAATGACACTGTATGAGAAATGCAGGTCTCGATGGGAACAGTCAATATACTTTGCAATCGTTTAGCTTTACGTTTTAATTCAGCATTTGTTTATGGTAAACAGATTTGCAAATAAAAGTCACAGCTCTTTTTGTAAGATGCATTAAAAAAAGGTTCCTTTTAATGCAAGTCAATCCATGTGATGTATTCTCGGTAACTGCTATTAGGGTATACAAAGTGGGTTGCTTAGAAACTCGGCACTAATTAATTTTTCACAGCTTATGGGTTGTAGAACTTTTTAATGCGAGTAATTATAGTATGCCATTACGGAGCTCTTCAGTCTACTGGTTTCACCTTTTAACATATACGTAGTCATGACAATTAAATGATCATTTACCATGGGTGTAATACTTAGGTGTTAAAGTGAACTCTTTGGGTATTCATGTATAAACAGAGTCCAACACATTCTGACCTTTGAGTGCAGTGTGCTTATGTTTGCCTTGGCGACCATTGCAGCATTGGCCCCGGTGCTGCGGCCACAGGGTGTGTAACTTAATCATGTCCTGTGTGATTGGCAACACTGATGAATGTCCACTTTGTTTGCACAGCACATTCAACTCCCCCCCCCACCAAGTTTGAATGCAACCAAGATTAAATCTAATTAAACAAGCCCATCAATGCTCCCTGCCCCCAGTGCTATCCCATCAGCAGTGAGGGAGTCACGGCCCCTGTTTATACTGTGGCAAGCATGAATCCTTTTGTTTTTTGTACCTCAGACACAAGGATCAGTCCTCCCACATGCGTGACCCATTTTTCAGACATCCTGTAGGCAATGAGCCACACCTCCGGCTGCCTCGACTGATTTTTCATCACAGTTCACAGCACTTTTTTATTGGTCCTGTGGAGTGAAGCCATTCGAGTGCTCATTGACTCTTTGTCATTGTGGTAAGATCGTCTTTAGTCATGAAGGTAAATTGGAAATGGATCAATGCAGAGTGAAGTAGTGACAGGGGTAAAGAGGGTCCATCTGTCCTTTTCAATGCAATGTCCTTTTCTTATGGAGGACCTGCCCTTGTGGTAAATGATCCATGGCCATCTAGTGTGGCTCACAAATCCTGGTTTGTGAGACATAATATGGAATATATTCTTAATAACATATTTGCCATTATATTCCATATTCGACAAAAAAGATATGCCATTGTTGCAGGATAAGAAACAACACTCCACATTCAGCTGACACTTACTGATGGACAGTGTAGAAGTGGCTGCTCACTGCTGAGCTGAGAGGAGCAGGGAAGGCATTATCCATACAATGGCAGCTTCGGAGGCCCACGGAGTAGAGAAACAAGCAGGTAGCATGCTCCACTTGCTCAGCCACTCGACCTAAGTGGCAGCAGTGATAGGCTTACTGTGACACCTTAGTGTTACACAAGCTTAGGCAGGTAGAGAAATTGCTTTGTTATGTAGTTAATTGCTATGTATTTTACTTTTGGAAAAGGAAAAAAAAGCCTTCACAAATCACTGTAGCTCTAAGGTCAGCAGCTATTGCCATCTCTTCTCCTTTAAGGCCTAGCAGTCAGTGCACTATCCCAGCATGCTTGCCTCCAAGCCTGACAATGTGAGAATAAACCCTTAGCTGCTATGGGGACACTGAAATCAAACCCAATGGGGGTTGGCAACGGTGACCAGGCTGGTGCTGAGTACATCGTGATCAGAAAATTATCCCTCACCATGTTGTTTTCTGGGAACTAAGGATGACGGTCATTCCCATTTATTAACTAGGCTCATTATGACTGACACACATGCAAATTTGAGGGCAGTGTGAAATACAGTTACATTTCAACAGTCGATCAAGTTTTTCCTGCATACAATGCAACTTATTCTTGTGTTCTGATAAATGAGCTGACTAGATTTTTCCCCCCTTATTTTCTACCCTTGGGTGAGATAATGTGTCAAAAGGTGAGGTGCAGGAACACTGAATGAAATAGGGTGATAATGGTTTATAAAAAAGCATAATCTTCCTTAAGCATTTTTGCAGTATTTAAAAAAAACAAAAAAAAAGAAATTCCAGATTATACCATCTGAATTCTTAAACAGGTTGATGTGATGGGTCAACAAAGTAGACGTTGTTTGGCAGGTTATGCTGGAAAAACGTTAAAACTTGTTCAAGTTTGTTCAAGTTAAAAAGTTTAGTTTCTGGCATGATTCATACCCCAAACTGTCCTTGGAAGACTGCAGAGAGCCTGGCTGACAATAACAAAGTAATGTGTGCTGATAAGGAGCGGCAAAGAAGTGAAAGCCTGAAGGTCAGTCCTGGTTGTGCTGGGAGCTCCCAGAGTGCTGAGGATTCTGCTGACATCCACCGTCTTTGTTCTGCGTAATTGGCTAAAAGACTGAGCAACTATATTTACACATCCCCCGAAGAACATTAATTACAGACTGAGAGAGAGAAAGAAGTATCATCACTTCGGTGGTAGCTGCACATATGAATGCTTATTAAGGATGGTGGCTAATGTACTTGCTCTGGTACCATATAAGATCATATATAGGGTACAGATGGCTTAAATTAGCTTATTAAGCATGAATGCTCATTTATACGAAGAGAAGGATTGTGTATTAAATCTGACATTTAAAATAAACAGAAGACAGCTGATATGTTCTTTACATAACCATTACTACACATAAGGTTTTAATCTGCTTCATCTACTTCCACTGCAGGTGAAGATTTCTCTTTCCCTAGATTACCTCTTGACAATCTTTGAAAAGAAAAGGTCTAAGCTGTTGCAGACTAATACAAATAACTGTAGGGAAGAAAGAGCAATCAAGAAAAACCTTGTCATGCTCCCACTCTAACACAACATGTCCTTGGGCCACATTGCGTCACGGTCTATTGAGGCTATTGCCAGTGAAAAAGTCAGTATCTCTGCCTCTTCTACAATGGATTTTTCACAGAGCAGCCCTGTCTTATATACAGCTAATTTACAACACCAAAAACCTTTAGGGAAAACAAAATGCCTGCTGAATTACTTTTTTCATCAACATAATTGGGAAATATTTGTAATGAACATGTCTGCCAAGCCTCAAAAATGTTGATATGGAACCTTTCTGCAAAATGTTTATTGACCGTATATTTATTTATTTCCCCCTCTATATGTGCTCTTGCAATACGCTATCTGCTCATAGTAACTAAGCCATGACTTACATATGTTATGGTTATGTTTATGAGGTAAGGGAAAGATTGTTCTCATAATGCAACTCCAACTCCCTACGATTTGCGTGTGATCCCTCAAAAAGTACTTGGCACAACACATTTGTAACATATAAACTAAACTAAACTTTGGCAAACATTATACCTGCATGTCATTGTGAGCCTGTCAGCATACCGATGCTAGCATTTAGTTCAAAGCACTGCTGTGTTCAAATACAGCCTCACAGACCTGCAACCATGACTGTAGACCCTTATCTTGTTTCTGCACCAAACCATTGACATTAAGCACTAATAGCTTAGATAGATTATTTTTATACAATCAAACTCAGTTGTCTTGGAAATATCTTAAAAGCATGTGTTGTTTATTTGCAGGGATAAACTAATACCCCCCATCCATCAACAAAACGAATACAGAAGGCCAGATATGTCAGTAACAAAATCTCCTCGGAATGAATAAAGATGTACAAATATGTGTTAAAACAGATGTTTAGGCTTTTATTAAACATATTTATCCATAACAAAAACAGACACACCCTTCATTATGTGTATGTACATCTGTCGGTCATGCAGCCAAAAGTGAGACCACATGTTTTCCTGCCGTTCAATTTTCCATGTTACTGTGGAAGGAATTGCATGCATTTCCACTACTGAGGATGCCTGTTGGGGACCATGTTAACCACTTCCTGTTATTGTCTATCACAGGAAGTAGATGGCCACTACATTGCAGAAGTTCAATGGCAGACTTTCAATTTTCCTGTGTGTGTGTGTTCATATTTGCAACAGATAGGCACAGATTACCCAACACAGTCAGGAAACAGGAAAAAAAAAACATAAACGACCAAGACCAAGAAGCAAACAAACAAAATGTGGCCACTATCATTGTAAATAATGACCACAACTATTTATTTTGTGCAATCGGGGCCAATTTGTGCATTAAAAGCAATGCCAGGTATGACGCACTTCATAGCCCACAGCACTTTTTAATGGTAATCACAGTTCATTTTACTATTATACATTTAGAGAAGATCCTTCAGAGGTTGCTTTCAAAAGGCAGTTGAGTCTGTGAGAAATACAACGGGAGCACTTGACCAGAGAGCAAGCAAAGTAGCAAGGGAATCATGATAAAAGGCAGCAGGGATGCAAACAATCTGGATCATCAAGCTATTTGTCTGATGCTTCACACTGGAAATGTGATGAAGTGCTACACACAAAAGGGTTAGCAATAGAACAGTTTGGATGATGTGACAATATTGTTTGCAGCAGCAAGACACCTCTGACTCATAAACGTGACTGAAAAAGACAATGTGAGAATAAACCCGTAGCTGCTATGGGAACTTCAGATCAGATGTGTAAAAGTGATTTATGACACACTGAGACCCTGATCCTCCACTTTATGGCCCTCCTGCCACAGCGGGTAAGAAATATTTAGGATTTTTTTCAGGCTTTAGAAATTATTTCAGAAGAGGGGGGACATGTAATTACAGGAGCACATAACTATGATAAATCATATTTCACAGGCGCTGTTGCATCTTGTGTGATGTTTGTCAAATTACATTGTACTACAGATTGCAAATCTTTGAGAATAAAATGTATGACCAGTATGACTTATTATTTGGAGTAACCAAGAGCAGTGATGCAATTGAATGCAACCACCCAATCATTTCCCAAGGAGCACGTATTTGTGCCGCTCTCTTATTCATCATAAATCCACATTGTCTTTTGTTTAGCTTGTAAGTCATCAAACTCATAACTGAAATCTATTGACACAGGTGCCAATCCTAGTGTTCATATTTATTTTTATTTTGTATTTATCTGGATATGGAGCCATATTAATATACAGTATAATCCCAATTACTGGTTGAAGACAGAAAAGAACTGACAGAGGGTACATGTGCAAGCGTTAGGGAAGAAGAAAAACAGTTCTTGCTGAGGAGGATAGGGAGTTGGCTGATGTAATTGAGATAGAATGAGATTGTATCAGCACTGGGGTCGCCATGAATAAACAGAGGGAGGGCACTGAGGACAATTGAGTGTGTGCAGGAGGCCGACCCGCTGCATGTGTGTGTGGAAGCATTCTCCTATATGCCTTTGAGCATACGTGTAGTTTGCATGCATGGTGATATTAGTGCGCGTGCGTGTGCATGTGTGGATGTGTGAGGATCATTGCTGTGATGGGGGGAGGGGAAGCTTTTGCTTTAAGCCCTGGAACTGACTGACTGGTGCTTTCCCCTGTGGAGTGCTGGCTGTGTTTGTGCTGCACGGAATAAAGACCTCGCTCTCGGGAAATACCCGGGGGATCGTCACCTACACAAAGCACACAACGACGTCCTGTCTTTGTCTCGCCCACACGTCTATCTCCCGAATGTATTTACTCAAACTCCATGTGCTCATGCACACACTTATCACCAACACATCACACAATATAAACTGACAGTCAAAGGGGGTATCATGAGAGAGACACATTATGAATATGGAGAGCAGATGCTGATCATCAAGAATGTGCAAATAAATAATAGCATACCAAGTGGAATGTATTTACACATCTTCGCAAGGCACACAGTGTCAAGTACTTGTCACAAAAATACTCTTAGACAGTGCAACATGTCAATTGGACATAAGGATCACAATTCTTTGATGCTCACCAAACAGATGTATGTGTGACATTAGCAAAGGAAAAATAATAACATATGGTCGAGCCTTGATCGAACCTTGGCTTTCTGGGTTGGGATGGGTCAGACCAATTGCCAGACTCTGGCAGTGCAGATTTAGTTACTGTTCCCTTCCCCCACATGATAAAAAGGGTAAAGTCTTTTGGGATGAGTAGAGTTGGAATGAGCACTACATTATGAGACACTACAGATGGTATCTAAACAGGATTGTGCTTGGAAGACCTCCAAAAAGCTTCAGAATTCTGTATAATTTAAATGGACGCGATGAGGATAAATGCACAGCAGGTCACTGGCAGATACACATGTAGATACATGTTTTCTCTGATAGCATCACACACCATAGATGGTGTGAAAGAAAACACATTTTATAATATAAACCTTGCAGTACTTATAGTAGGGGTACAAGAATGGAAAGAGTAGTTACTGTAAATGAAGAGTCTGACATTTTGGGAAGTAAGCCTATTCCTCTTTTTCCACTGAGGGTTAGATGAGAAGATTGATACCACTCTTATATCTGTCCACTAAGTATGAGTTTAGAGCCATGAGACGATTTCCTTAGCTTAGTCACATGACCACAAAGAGGGGTAAACGGGTATCCACCTATTACCTCTGCAAAGCAGTGACTTCACACATTGCAATGTGGGAGGATCACCGGTCCGACTCTGAGTGATGCGAGGAAAATACATTCTGGCAAACGGTGGCTCATGTCAATCATTAACTGAGACCAGAAAACACCAGAAATGTCTATGACAAGACTTAAAAATCACTTGAGTATCAAACACCCTTTGCAGGCTTCAAAGCTAGCTCTAAAAAGCTCCAAAACAACAAGTTAAAGTCCTGTAGCACAGCTGCATTGTGTATTATTTATGGCTATTAGCTTATATATGCTTTAGAGATATTTTTGTGATTTTTCTGCTATTAAACTCCATTGGAGTTATGGTGAATATCTCTGTCTTAAGTGATAGCTCTCTGACTGTGCGGCTAAAAACCCCACCACCTCACAACAAAGTGGATCCATAATGTACTATATTTTTTTAAGTGCTAGTTTGTTTCTGGTGACTAATAGTATGCACACACGTACATGCTTGAGCATGTATGCATACAGACAAACACAAACACACAGACTTGTCCAAAACAGAGACAGACTGCAGTGAATGTAAGCATGCCCTGGCTAGTCTCCCTGGAAGCAGCCCTTGGAGAGCCTGAAGACTGAATGAGGCCTTTTGAGTCCTGGCTGGTGAGGGGCAGGTCCATTGTTAAGGACAGCTGGGCCTCTTGTTTCTTGCTTTCTCTCTGGGGGAAATGGGCACCCAATATGAGGAGATTGGGTTTCTACCACACACTCACTCCCAGCCCCCCACGCATCTGCAGCAGCATTGACTGTGACTGTCTATTCTTCTGTCTGAGGCAACTTCTGGACTCTACTGGCTAGAAAAAACCTTGCTGTTGCACTTAAGCCAGGGGATGAGAGGAATGCATGTAGCCAATAACTTCATATTGCAAGCAAATTTAAAAATATAATGTACAGATAATAAAAACCAGGATTTGTAATAAATGATGCTGTAGAATGAAGTTGTTGGTACACATGGGAGACATTAGGCAAATTCAGTTGAATTAGCATATGCAGCAATATTATCCCTACTACTACTCCACTCTGTTGTAGTATCATTCTTAAATGGCTTGTCAAACAAGCGCACGCAGCTCCGAGCTTATTCTTGTCGCCACATCCCATCCTTCTGTATCTCCATCCCCCATTCCTCCATCCTTCTCCTTTTTCCCACACTCTCCTCCTTCCTTCCCTGCCCGAGGGAGCGCTGTGATTGGGTGAATTGAGCTGCTCTCTGCGGAGCGTACGCCGTCTGTCGCTATCCTTGTGGCACGAGAGTGGAATGGAATAAAACCCCCAAACTGGGCTATTAAAGGCTATTTTCATCCCTGCACGTCTGTTTCTGTGGGCTCATGCTCCAAATATAGATCTGGCACCAGTGACGCTAATGAAACACTTCCCCCGTTTCGCTGGTTTAAATCTACTTATGTAATCTCTTCCTCACATCAACAGGAGCTGGTCATAGCTTACCATCTGGGCCTGATTCTCCTACTGTCTTACAAATTTGGGCCTGTGCTTTTTGCTCTGAGGTTAGGTGCATGAGGTGGAAAGTGGGAATACAGGAGTAGGAGTAACGTGTTTCCATTTGGATGTCGAGCGCAAATCTAAGAAAAACACTCTGGGTGTGACCTACAAGTTCCAGCCAGTATCCTGTCATTCCAGTGCACAATGCAGGGAGGGAGGTGACAAATCCCTAAGCCACTTTGTGTCAGAGGCAGATACAAATAGAGTGGTGTTCCATGTGACAGATGCTGCACACGCAGGGCTGAGTTAAAAAATCAATGACAGTTCAGCTCACCTGATGTTCTATGCTTTGTTTCTCTACAAAATAAATAAGTGAAATAAATAAAGAAAGCGGTTGAAACAAAAAGTCTGCATGCACTGGAATTCATCAGTAAGCAGTAATGTCACCAACACCCCAAAGGCACGGCCGTGGAAGAATTTGTTTGCAGACCTGTTTTTGTAGTAAATGCACATTGGTATTTGAAATTCAGCAAGCAATCTCAACAAATGAGTTTATGGTGTGGAAGATTTAATATCAGGCTTTAAATACAGGGAAATGCAACATTCTATCTACATCAGGGACAGGTATGTTCATTTTGGGGCTGAATAACAACTACAGGGTTTCAGCAGCATGTCCTAATAATCGATAATATGTCATTTCTAAGAATAAAGCACTATTCTCAGTTTTTCCACAGATACACACGAGTGTGCGTGGCAGCATTCCCCTCTCTCTCTCTCTCTCTCTCTCTCTCTCTCTGTATTTGCTGAATAGTGGTTCTATGGGTCAGTGGAGCAGCTGGTGACTGGGAGGAAGAACTTAACCAGGCCCCTTTTGTGGATCAGCTGTCTCTGGCCGAGCTTTGTCATTCCAAATTGGGTCCCTTACATCCAGAGCCTGGGGAGGTTTTGACATGTAAATAGAGGACTGAGAGGTCCAAAGCCCCACCATTACTCACTAAAATGCTACAGGGGCCAAAAATGGTTCCCTGAGATGTGCCACTCGGGGGGAGGACACACACGCAGCCTCACTGCAGACTGAAGTGTGCCGCACAGTCTGGAATTATGTTAATGATTGAGTGTCCGTCTGGACATCAAACACTCATTCCTGATAGAATTATTTACGGATTATATGGGCAGTCACTATGTGGGCGGTCACATGATGCATGTAAACACTATAATGCCTTTTAGGTCACTGCATGTCATATTGGGTTATACAATAAATAACCTTTGACTTGTTTATAAGATTGTATTTATCTAACAGAGCAGTACTGATAAATAATGCTACACAGGAAAAAGAAATGCAACAGATGCTGCAATTCACGTCTAAGCCAATTTGCAGCCCCTGTTTTGGGATTAAATTAGTTTAACATTCATTTAAATTTGAGAGAACAGAACGGCCAAACCAGACTGTGCACAGCACATGTGTTTATGCATGTGTCAGTGTGTCTATGTATTGTACATGAGTGTGTATGCACTGATATCTGTGTGACTATGTTATGTACATGATCGCGTACACTGTTGCATGCAGCAGTGGATCCATTCAAATCTCATTCTAGTGTTCTTTCGTCTTTGTCGTCTTTGTTGTTTAAGCCATTGTTTCACTGAAAACATTAAATTCTGACTGTGTATATAAGTCACGTGGTAAAGCATTCCATATTTGCAAGTATATGTCATGATTAAAAAATCTGATTCCACCTTTAGATTTATATATAATTATGTAAAATATAGATATAGTTGATCTTGTTAAAATATACTAACAAAGGTTCATTTAATTAAAGGGCTCATTTAACACAATAATGTTTGGGTGCATGGGAACATAAAATCATCCTCAATTTTATTATCTGATTTATATTTGTGGCTAAAAAGACATAACGAGAAGATATCAAAATTGTGAGACAATATAACAGGAGGCAACTGTGATAACTGGAGTTCTCATAAACATTTCTCGCCTAAACATTTGTACACATCTGTAGAGATCCACACACTTAACTAGAGCAAAGGTGAATGAGAACTTGTGTACCTAAAAGTATTTCCCTTCATTGTTGTTGGTTTGAAGTGCATATTTAAATTACATTACAGATTTCAGCTCATGCAAAAGTATACGAACGACTACAATTATCAAACAGGTATGTTTAACTGTTGCACAAAAACATAAGTGGAAAATAATCTATATGGAAAGCCATCTTTTAGAAGCCTAACCTTGATCATTTCAGTAGCTCTATAAAATAAAGCTTACGGCCAGACAGCAACGCCCCAGTGAGCTGGTGTTCGGCACGTCTGTGAGCCACATGTGTGCGTGGCTGTAAAACACTAACTTGCTCACTCACTGGAGAAGCTGCCCATATGTAGTTAAATAGTTACAATGCTGCTTTAACCAAGAGAGCAAACAAACAAGAATAACTCGGCTTTATTTGGACAGGCACCAGAGCTGCAAACATCACTGCACTAACTCAAACAAAATACCCCATGGCCTCACTAACGCACAACATTGCACATCTGGAGCGTGTGTCTGTCTCATATTTGCCAGAGAGGAGAAAACCAACAGCAGAGAGCCTCTGAGCAGCAGGAGCAGTAGTCACACAGGAAGTGAAATTTGCTCAATATACTGTAGCCTGTGGCAGTTTGCGGGATAATTGCTGACACTCCTAGCATGCTCGATAGCCATTCCATGCTGCAGTGGTCAGGGAAACCCTCTGTCATTGACAGCTGTCTGAGGCACAGAACACAGAAAGGACATGACATGAAGCATGTAAACATGGATTTACCCATGTCCTCCACTCTGGCCGCACTACTTATTATAGAAGGATGCTGGCAGCATCATAAAGCAGGAATTGCTCTTTCCAGACTGCCCTACTTTCTGCCTGTAGTTGTTGACTTGGTTTATTGTTCTGAATGGCCACTTTTTATTGTTTTTCTTTCTGTAGTTTTGCTGTGCCTGGAATGGTGTTGCTCTACAATTGGGGGCAGAGAGCACGTAGGTTCACTTCTGTTCCTCTATGAATAATTTCCATCGCTGGTATCAGGTTCGTAATGCTGGGCCTCCGTAAACAAGGAAACACTTATCACACCCACGTAGAAGACGATGATAATGAGTTTTAATTGACAACAGAACAAACTGTTTAAGTTGCCCAATGTGTTTGCATGATGTAAAGCACTTAATAATGTGTTTACAGTTTAATGTCAGTCACGCAGTAACTGATCTCATACATCTTTGCCGTACAGTGACGCAGTAAGAGAGACGGAGAGAGAGAGAGAGAGCGGGCACGGGGGTGTGGGGGGTAAGGAGAGGAACAGAGCAGCAGATAATGACCTCAGCTTCCATCTGCTGGGCACCGCGGGGCGGAGACACCTTCAACCTGCCACCGGTCGGTCGCCACGGCAATCTGCCGCTCCCCATCGTCCTGGTGACATCTGCTTTTGGGTGACTGAAAGATGAATGCAGCACCAGCCGCATGGGCACAGAGCAGACGTCATGCAGACCACTAGACACACACACTAACACTGCGGCACAGATGGCCAGAGACGCACTACTGTGGAGATTACAATCCAGGCATTCTCCACCGCCTCTAACCTCTCAGTAAAGTGGATGTAATATAATAACAGGTTTGCAAAGCCGTTAGCTGTGACTATAATTTGGGTCTCTTCCTAAAGAGCTGTCATTGCCGGCCACTGGCACTGACACAAGCTTTCAACTGTTTAAGGAATCAGGCTCATGTTTATGTCTGATTGAGTACATAATACCAATTTGTTTGTTTTTAGAGCACGGGGAATAAGTGTCGCTGTTTACTAGCACTCTGTATCTATGGCGATATCGTTTTGCTTGACTAGAGTCCCCAGCCACAGCTGTCACAGTTATTTAGTGCCTCTGCGGTAACCTTGGAAACACCCACCCTGCATACAAGTGTTTTCACAAAGTGAGACCCTGGTAAACAGGTGAAGGGCTGGGAATATGATGAATACACACAAAGCAGCACAGAAAAAGTAACAAAACCACCTTATGTGTTGGGTTCACTTTGAGGAAAAGGACAGCTGGAGGAAGGACAGAAAGAGAGAGACAGCGAGAGAGGAAATTAAGGGGTGGGGCGGCAGTGACAGAGGAACAGTGAAGCGGAGGAAGCAAAGGAAAAAGAGGGGAATTCAGGTCAGTGTTGTGGATTATGCATGCTGGGCTGGGCATTTTGATCCATCTCTGGTGTGGAGAGAGAAAGAGGCGCTGGGTGAGAAAGAGCAATTGAGTGATAGATGGATCAACAGAGAGGATGGAGAATGTGAGAACGGAGCAGCAAAGTGAAAACATGATCAATTAGCTTTTAGACTTTCTCGGAAGCAGGACTGAAACTTTGTCACAATCTCCTCACGAGACAGCCGGTTAAATTTCAAGGAAGTGCTGACGGATTGTTCCAGGCCTGAAATATTACACTATGGTCATTTGGATGAATGTGATCCAAAGCAACAAGACCGATTTTTTGAAAGTAAACTGGCATTTGCAGAAGGACCAAAGTTAAACCCAGCTCTAGCTGTAGAAGAACACTAATTGTTGGCTAAAACAGGCGAAACCTTTATGGGCTGATTTCAGTTGTCTAAAATACCAGGCAAGCTTAGTTTATAAATTGTAATTCCAAGAATGACTCCATGTTTCCTGAAGCTCAATTTAAGCAGCACTGCAGCACAGTCCAGAATAGCCCTTTTATGGGTGTTAGAAAAACAGAATATCTGCCAGGCCAATGTCAGAGGCGTCAAAGTACAAAGTGTGTCATCCCTCAGTGTTTTCTGGGTCAGAAGCTATTCTGCTCAACCCGGGTATACTGTTTGTTGTGTTTGTGTGCTTTATCGCACAAACATTTGAGTTAGCATTTGCTAAATAGGCAATCCCTATATCGCAAAATATTACACACTACTATACTTTAACCCACATGTTACAACCCACATGTGACAAATCCCACCCACCTGACAGCTACAGGGCCAACTCATCAATTCTCAGCCTGAATCATCTCATTCTAATGTGGGTGGATATGTGAAAATTCATTATTAATATTCCAATAGAGTTCTGTGTTTTTACAATGTGCCCCTTCAGCTCTTAGCAATTAGCACTGCTGTGGGACGGGCCTGGCAAACAAATGGCTTAAACTGGGCTTTTTAGCAAGCCGACCTCTGAGAAAAGGCTTCTTTGTCTCAAAGGCTGTTTGTACAGAAACAACGAAGATCCCTATTTAGCCGAGTTTATCAACCATATACCATGCCAATGATCTTATTACGTAACATGTCATAGATTAACAGGTTTAGGTTTTGAAAACGCTTGCTCAGAAGTCCACAGCTCTCTTTTTCTCAGTGGCATTAATTGTTTCTTTCAGTTTACCTTTGAACCAGCTGATGCTCAGCATGATACCTTGCTGGATTTGCCCATAGATCTCAAAAGCTTCTCTCAACTGAAAGAAACAAGTAGTGCTCTCAGGTAGATCAGCTGATCTGAAATACTGCTTCGTAGGACAAGCAATGGAAAATGTCACTTTTATAGCCAGGAGTTGAAGTAATTATATTTACTCTCATTACTGTAACAAAGTCGTTATTATGTGTACTTTGAGAATTCTTTAAAATAGGCAAATTTACTTTTACTTGGGCTCATGCCGGATTCTACAGCGGTGATTTCTGCATGTGTGAGGCCTTTCTGCTGTTTTTGACAATAATCCTTGAGACATTACATTATGAATCCAAATTTAATGTATTCAGGGTCAAATTTCACCACATGCTTTGGAGCTGATTTTGCATCACTTTTTAACTTTCAAAACCAAACCATTTTATCTCAGTGCATCGGAGGGAATGTTAGCTTGTTAACAGTGGCAAAAAACACGTTTGTATCTACATGATGATGTGTCGTGATTGGCGTAGTGATATTCAAACATAACTGGTCATTGAAATTATGCATATAAAAATAAGATGTTTTGTTTGTCACTTTGGTATGGCAGATGGGTCAAAATACTACAAACACCATAGTGCACCATAGTTGCTGATCTTATCCAAAATGTACCCAAGAGCAAATAATAACCAAACCACACAACTTGTAGAAAACTATCCGTGTTACATTTTTGTGATTTATATATAAATTACTCTATCCACAAATTCATGGAAAACACAAGGAAGCAAATCATGGAAAAAAGAGAAGAAAACAAAAAACTGGCATAAAAGTTGGACTAAATGTGTGGGATCTAAAACTAAAACATGAGCTGAAGGAGGCTAAAACAACTGCAGGGTCAGGTGATAATTCTCTGCAGGTTCTTTCCACTTTCACATGACATGCGCATTTGATTCAATGTTAATATGTAAAATGGCAATTAATGGATCTTTAAATAGAAAATAAACAATAGAAAAGCAAAGTCTAATAAAGCTAATTTACCTACCTGTGTGGCATGCTGTTGTTCATAGCAACAAAAACATTGTTGTACAGCAACCGACTTGTGGAAGATTCACCAGCCTGTTTTTGGCTCCACACACTCTGCAAATTTAACATCACACTCTGAAGATTCCACTCGCTACCCCCAGCCAAGTGAGGAGGCCCACAACACACACACACACACACACACACACACATACACACACATACAAATACCAACTCAGTTAAACACACACACGCACACCTAGCCACAAAATCACATGTTCTCCAATACACATATGGGCGCATACTCACGCATGCATCAATGCTGACTTACATGTGCACACACACACACACACACACACACACACACAATCCCTGCGGTGTCTGTAAAATCAGCATAGTTCTCAGAAATTCCACTAACACCTCCCACCCCATGTGGACACACACACACGCACACGCACACTCCTGTGAACCCACACAATTAATGTGAAATCACATCCATCTTCCACCCCTATGCCCCTCCTGTTCTCCATTACAAATAGCTGAGGATTGCACTCTCTCCCTCTAGCCTTGCCTGATGTTGTTTTTACATGTCTTGTTGTGTGCAATACTCTCCCTTATGTAAGACAAGATTACCCAACATGAGTGTTATTCTCAGTGGGGGTGATTGCACTGGTGCATTCCAAACTCAATGAGAGATGGAGGGAAATTGAGAGAGAGAGGTGAGAGGGAGAGGGAGATAATCTTTCCTTAATGATTATTTTTATGGCAGCCATGCTTCACTAGATTGTCTGCAATGAAGATAAGGGGAAAACAGGGGGGAGAGAGGTGTGCTGCAAAAGTCATGAGTCAGATTCAAGCTCACGAGCACCTGCTGAGCTACCACAACGCCTTAGAGTCAACAATCTTAAGTGGATTATTTCTTTGCAGATTAACCCCGGCCTCAGCATGAGCACTGAGGATTCCTTGATAAACATTGACCAAGAGATAATAAGGGAGCATGCTGCGTTAAGTTGACCCTGTACAGAGCGACAGGAGGCAGGAATCTAGTCCAGCATACATTGGATGGAAGAGAGTAAAATATCCCGAATAAGCACCAACTATGAAGTGCTAAGGCATGCATGGGGCTCTGCCACAGAGAGACAACACAGGGACAGGAAATGTTGATGAATAGCGGTTTGTTTCTGATGCTTCATGCACTACGGACAACAACTGACACATTCAGTCTTTTGGCCTGGCCCCTTTGAAACACCGTCTCATGCTAGACATTGATGAACCTTTGGTCTCTGTAACAAATCTGCATTACATCCAGGCTTGTTTTCAAACAGTTCACAGTCTACAAGGGCCAAACCACATTGGTTCTGGCTAGGTCATGTTCCTGTATTCTTCCATACATGTGATCCAAAGTGATGTGTCCTCCAATCAAGTCCTCCATTGTCCTTGCACTCCTTCATGAGCATTTCTCACAGACGAAGCAGGGGGCTGAGACACTGACAGGACAGATCCTCTATTGATAAGGCGACCAAAATAGAACACTTCTTTGAATTGGATTGTAGCCCATTTGTAGGCATAATACACTGGCAAGCACACATGAGGTATGGGACAGGAATGGAAAGAATAATTTAACTGACGACGGCTTCCTCGTGGCAGAATTGGGAACATTGCATGTTTATGGAATACTCTCAAGCACGGTAAACATGTAAGTAATGGAAGAGTACTGGTGCTAAAATAAAAGGTATACTGACATTTGTACCAGGTAACAAATTTCTGGGGTATTTGGATATTAAACCTTAAAGCTGGACTCATCAATATTTTTATATGAACAATGATGTGTAATGAAAGGTGATGAAACTACAGAGAATTATCACCCAACTGTGAAGTTCCCCTCAGCTCGATGGAGCTGTTAGCATTGGTTCTCTGGCCCCCCAACTTTACTGTTTTGGTTCAGTTCCGTTCTTATCAATCTTGTTTCCAGACGCAGGACAATGCTATCCGTGGAAAAGCGAAGCTCAAAGTTAGCAACTAGCTAGTGAACATAGTGGAACATTTAGAAGCTAAAGAGTTAGATTTTTTCCTTCAGGAGTGGGTGGAAGCCAGAAGAATGAGAGAGTGAATATTGCACTTACATTCTTCAGGATGCTAGGAAATCATCTTAAAATGAATGGTATTGTTGCTTATTGTGTGTTGGATGTGGAAATAGGCTTGAAGTTTGAAATTCACCATAACAACTTTATACGGTCATGTTACATCAGTAGTTGTGTTCACAGTTTACTCCAATTAAAGCAGGTTTAAATGAAAACATTGCTCAGCATGACGGAAAAGTCTCAAATGTATTGTGGTCAGTGAGAAAGTCCCATCTCTCCTGCCTGTAGAGGATGCCGCCACAGTTAAGTGGTGTAAGCAAGCTGAACAGTCTTCAATGCATGAAGGGGTTGAAATAATTGAATAACTGAGTTTGCGATAAAAGGACTGCTTGTTCAGCCCAGCCTAGCATCTGACTCGAGAATAACATGTGGTCTAGAAGTGCTAATGCACGTGGTCACAAGGCATCAGGATGCATCTCTTCCCTATCTTTGGTATGATCTGTTATCAGGCTGAGTACTTGATGTCCAGGGTGTTGTGAATGCCACTTCAGTTATTTTGGGGAGCAACACTGAATATGATATCAATTTAATACGGAAAAGGGAAATAATACTTCAGTGTACACTACCGAATGGAATCATCTTCTTTTACATCGCATGAGATGAGAGCACATTTATGTGGCTGTGTGGAAATCATTTTTACATGACTGCCTGTTTTTATTTGACACCTCCAATGTGCTTTTTGATTAAAACAGAATATGGAGCTGTGTTTTCATTACAAGAACAACAAAATAATCCATCTCCGTTTGCCCTGGCTTTGACATATCGTACTTCTCACCATTCCACCATCAAAAAAGTCTTCACAGAACATATAATAGCAGTCTCGGTCAAAGGCCACAACCCTAAGTACCCGGGCTTGTTTTCACATTACACACATTATTTATAATGGAATACATGGCTCGATGAATGAGCTCCCATGATCTTCCTCTCAATCTCTTATTGAGCAGGCATGTCCTCCTGAAGGGGGGCTCAGTGGATGAAAAAGAGGAGAGCATGCGTTTTAAATTAATCAGTCCTTCTCATTTCCCCCTCTCCTCCTAGTCAGACAGACCTCTCCTGGAGGGGGGTCTGCGGCAGCGGAGCGGAAAAAAACAAAACACTGTCATCTGTTTTCATGGCGGTGGCAGAGGCCCAAAATCTAGCTGTGCTTTGCCTAGGAGAATGAAGAGAGATAGAGAAAGGAAGAGTTAAATGAGTGTGAGAAAGAATAGGGGGTTATTGGGTAGAAAAGGATAGAATAGGGAAAAGGAAAGGGTGGAGGAAGAAGGAGGTCGAGGGAAGCGGCGAGAGAAGAAATAGGCAGGAGTGAGCAGGAGGCCGCATACTAGGAGTTGGGTTGGGATAATAGCCGAGGATCATGGGATATGCTTGCCTCCACACGTGTACAAAGGCAGCTCACAGATGACAGTGCAGTGGCATACCGGGCGCCGATCCAGAGTCTCATCCCCCATGGGAAGAGTCTCTCTTTCACTCTGTCTGAGTGTCTCTCTTCCCCTCTCTCTCGCAAAATCACTCAATTTCTATTTCTCTCCATTTCACTCCCTCTCATGTCTCTATTGTCATCCTTGGTCCCATGTTATCCAATAAACTCTCTCCCTCAATGCCTTTCTTCACTGGTGCTCATAATCAAATTAGATTTGCTCCAAGTAACAGGAGGAAAGGCTAACTCTTAGTGCAGACACCAAACAGACAACGCCCTTCAACTGACATTTGTTTCCTCAATAACTTGTGGCTTAGGCAATGAGAAGACTATTGTAGATGTCACACTCTCACACAGACGCGCGCGCACACACATGTGTATGCACGTAGCGTAAACAGAGTATTAAGTGGGTTTAAGACAATGACAACAAACCCAGAGTGTGTGTTTGAGCTGGATTTCTCAGTTAGCCTATTGTCTCGCTCCTGTTTACAGCCACACCTGACCTTGTTGTCACATGTGTGTCACTATCGCTATCCTGGAATACACATGCGGGTGTGTGGGTGTCGCTTAAGAACTTGTACATTTTCAGAAACACCGCTAATCTCATACTGGTAAAAGTGTATTTCTGATGAATGAAGCAATGAATAAAAGCAGATTCCCTCCATGACAGGTGCTTTGAATTAGTCGTTTAACACTAGTCCTGCAATGATTAGTCAATTATTTGATTAGTTGATTTGATAACAGATTAATCATTAAAATCATCTAATTCTCAATAAAGCGCATCAATCAAATATGCTGGCTTTAGTTTCTAATATGTGCCAATTTGATGCTTTTAGTTATTTACAGCCCTATGACACCTGGTGTGCTTAGCTTCCTGCTGCTTATGATCTGTCCGATCAAGAGAAACCCTTTATTTTCTGTCAGTCACCTGGTTAAAATTGCTACGTGTGCATTTTTGCTCTGCTGCAGTCCTGCACTGATCATCATTATCCATGCTACCCACATGCCATTTGCCACCACAGCCACTGTTTATCCAGCCCACCAAGCACATGAGCACTCATAACGACACTAATTGCCCAAGAGCTCACTTTCCCTCTGAGTGGTTGTGTGCTGCATTGTGCCTTAAGAGCCATCTGTGTTAAAACAATGTATCTTGCACATTACAAAACTACAAGAGGACAGGGAGAGGCACCACTCCCATTTGTAAATAATGTGTATGGGGTGCAGGGGAGGTGGGCTACTGTTTCTTTGTGTGTCTATTTGAGCAGGGAGTGCGACCCACTGGAGGGCTGGGAGCGTGAAGCAACTCCTGACATTTGACCCTAGTGCTATCTAACTTCTTATGGTGGAGGTGAAGAAAATGCTGCCAACACGAACTGATATTTTATGAATGTGTCTATCTTCTTTTTAACTTGTGGATATTCTACTTTGCATTCACATTTTTCTTTCGAACCAGTTTAGCCTATTCTTATACATGCATTAGACTTATTTAATGGAGAATGGTACGGGTGTTGATAAAATGTTTCTAAAATATAATAATTAGAGTAGGAAGATACATTTAATTGTGGGTCAAAAAGGCCAAGATATTTTTGAGTTGCTGCTGTGCTTCCTGATTTGTGCTGCTAATAATTGGCACCACAGTCAATTATTATGGACTATGGAAACATAAAATAAGTAGTTTCCATTTTTCATTTTTAAAGGGAAAAGAGATAAGTGAAATAATGACAAAGTTATTAAACTTTGAGAAATGTTAAAGGAATAATTCCACATTTTGAGAAACATGCTATTTGCTTTCGTACCTAGAGTTAGATGAGAAGATCAATACCACCATCATGTCTGTGTGTTAATTATGGAGCTGGAGCCAGAAGGCAATTTGATGCTTAGCATAAAGACTGGAGGTAGGGGAAACAGCTAGTCTGACTCTGTCCAAAGTTCAAAAATACACCTAGAGTTGGAGGTTCAATTCCAGCTCTTCTCGTCCATGTGGCAAGACACTGAACCCTAAAGTTGCCACTTGGCGCCACACGAGGGGCTACCTCGTATCTGTAATTTCCCAATTGAGGGAATAATAAAATAGTATTATTATAGAAACACCAATAAAGCTCAGTAATTGCTAAGTGCAGATCATTTTTATTTAACCCCCACACAAATGGAAATTTGTTGTGGTTTTACACTGAGTTAAATGCAGGAAATATGTTAAATAGTGGCCAGGTGCAGTGACGTCCTGGCCCCTAGGTCCATGGTATCAATCTTCTCAGTTAACTTTTAGAAAGAAAGCAATTGAGCTTCTTTCCCAAAGTGTGAAACCATTCCTTCAAGAGTGAAAGTTCCCAGCCAAACTGAAATAAGCATGTTACTTTGTATTTTCACCTTGTAATCACTGCCAGTATCAGTGTCACAAGCCTGCAGAGGTACATACAATGTTATGTCCATTTTAATAGTAGCAAAGTCAATCAATATTATATGAGATCCAATATGATTTAGGGGGACAAATCAGGTTAGCTCCATTTCCTCCCATTTCTCCTCATTAGTTTTTTTTGACAAAAAAACTTGAATTTGGATTTCAGTTCTCTCTACTCACATGCTTCTCTTTCTCTTTGTGGAAAGTAAAAAACATATTTTTATATCAAGGATGAGGTGTCACAGCTGACTTTGGTCACAGTCAGACATTTGACCAAAACACATTGCAAAACATAGCTTTGCATGCCATTATCTTGTCATCTGTATCAGAAAACAGGAATATATTGCCAGTAGGTAATACTGTGCACTGCCATTCGCAGATATGTGTTTTTCAAAAAGGTATATTCAAGGACATGGAATTACCTTTGAATTGCCCACTCTGTTATTTTAAGATTGCAGAGAGATAAGGAAAGCACAGTACCTCTTTATGCAGGAGGGTAATGTGTGTCTGTGCTCACTTGTCAGATGTAATTGAAGGGAACAGCTTATGAAAATGAGGTGGCAGGGATGAGGCCTTTAATTAGATCAAGATCATGGACAGAAATGAATTAGAATCACCACTCTCATTACCCACAGCAAAACTGGAGCAGCACGGCAGTGAATACATGAAGGAAAACTTCAATATCTCAGAGACAGCGTTACTGTAATAATGCGGTTTTGAGGGACCACTGCTCTATTTTGTAGTGCCTCACATGACCAAACCAACATCTTTAAGAAAGTCTGTTTAGACCAGTATTTATCTCTTTGTTGTTATATCTGATGCCTTATGTTCTTCCATAAAGTCACTGGGTTCATTATTAGCCAGTAACCTTTATGCATGTTAAAAGCTCAATTTAGCCTAGATATCTGCTGAATAATGCAACATAGAACTCATACGCCATCTAGTGCAGAGAATTATTTTTGAAAGAACAAATCAAAGATTATCAGGTGGCAAGATTACTGAATATGATAATAGAAAATCGAGATCATTCTAATGCATTACGAAAAAAAATACAATCATTTATATATCAATATACAGTTTGAGACATACAGTATATGACATAAGAATGTCAGAATCTGGTTTATTTCCAAGCAGGTTGTCACATCCAAAGAATTTGCCTTTGTATTTTTGTGCATAACAATAAACATAGTAAGATATAATAAAAAGCAAATTCTGAAAAAAGACATAAATAGAAAATAGAAAAATGCACAATACAAATATGTAAAATATATTTGGAGAATATGTAAAATATATCTTCTTTATTTATAAAAAAAAACAGGCATGTCAAATATGTCAACTTAGGGTACAATAACCTGCACTCACTTGCATTGACCTTGTAGTACTTATTTTGCTTTAATTCATGTGACGTCACACGGTGAAAGCACAAATGGGTATTTTAAGCCAGAGTTGAGCTTCTTAGGGAGATCTTCTCGAGAACCTTACCCTGATTTCATCCACCTGATTGGTGGATCCTGTCGGGGTGGCGGACTAAGGGCTGCCTGACAGGCTAAGAAGAGGGCATGAAAGCGCTTGTCCGCTGGAACGGAAGGAAACAAACTGTACTCCGGGAGAAGTGGACCACTCAGCTTCTCGTGTTTCCGCTGCAGTAGTAACGTGGAGCCTAATGCTTCGTAAATACGAGTCGAGTTTGTTAAATTTACTGAGGTTTAATTCTACTTACCAACACCGCCTTTCTGTAAGTCTGTGATTTTAAGGGCACCCATAGTGTTCTGTAGAGTCAGACAACGTACCAGTTTAAAGTTACAATGCTGCTAAGTTAGCACTAGTTGTCACAGTTAGCTAGCCAGCTAGCTTGCGTAGCTGCTGTTCGTTGCTGTGTAGGTCACGCAGGCTGCACATAGTGAACTTTATCTCTGTCGGTCTGTCGTTTTGTTTCAAAAACCAACGCAAAGTTAACATTCAAATTGCAAGACTGGTTGTGGCAATTTGTGGAGAGATAGCTGACTAAGCTAAGCCAAACTTCCCATCAGTTTAACAGCATTTTATAATAACGTATTGTGGTTCATGTAGTTAATTCACAAATCAGACTTGCATCATAGTGTCAGTGTTCTCACGTAAACACCGGAAGGGTCTCGTCCTTCGTCGTTGCGCGCTTCGTGTGTCGGAGGCGTTTCCCGCCATTTCATTTCATATTATATCATGTGGTTAAACCTGCGGTGGCTGCAAGACGTGAGCAGGTTCAAGCACATATTTCTCAGTTGCCTTTGCTGTTGTCGGACCGCGCAGAACCCTTTCAAATTATATACAGCCTATGGTTTGAAAAGACAGGAAATTAACTTGATCCTTGTCTAATGCTGTTGCCGGTTTGTGAGATGTTTCATTGATAAACAGATCAGATCCCTTAAGATGTGGTTGAGCAGGTTGAGTTTGCAGGTTTATATGCTGAGTGTTGTCTTTTGTGTTTAGTGTTTAGGTGCCACTATGAAGTACATCCTGGTTACTGGTGGTGTCATATCTGGTATTGGTAAGGGCATCATTGCCAGCAGCGTGGGAACAATCCTCAAGTCCTGCGGCCTTCACGTCACAGCTATCAAAATTGATCCATATATCAACATTGATGCTGGCACCTTTTCACCTTATGAACACGGTGAGTAATTGAGTGCATTCAACAAGGCTGCTTTTTATTATCTTTGACGTATCATCTGCAAAAAACGTGTGGTCCTAAAGTTAAAAGCATGTGGCTGGACAGACCACCCTTAGCTGAGAGGCATGGGGCAAGCTGCTTTCATCCAATAGATATTTGTTGTGAGAGTGAGCGAAGAGCTGAATTTCTACCTGTTTTGGATCTGCTTTTTCATAAACCCTCTGATAAATGGATGAAATGTCTTTGTTGTGCAGGTGAAGTTTTTGTTCTTGATGACGGCGGGGAGGTGGATTTGGACTTGGGGAACTACGAGCGTTTCTTGGACATCCGTCTTACCAGAGACAACAACCTCACCACTGGAAAGATATACCAGTCGGTCATCAACAAGGAGAGGGGGGGAGACTACCTGGGCAAGACTGTACAGGGTGAGTGGGTGCACCTAGTCCAAAACATGGAAGCTCCCCATGACTGTTTAAATTTAAATTCTGCACGGACCTTTGGCGAAGGTTTTGTGCCATTTGTTTGTATTTGTATTTTCCAGTATGTCTATAGAATAGAGAATTTGGTAAGAGCTGTATTTTCCTTCCCAAGTATGTCCAATGAGTAGTGTTGATTGGTTTTGTAGGACTTCTATTTTTCAAATCTGTTTTCAGTGGTACCTCACATCACGGATGCCATCCAAGATTGGGTGATGAAGCAGGCCAGGGTCTCAGTAGATTGTGATGGTGTGGAGCCTCAAGTTTGTGTCATAGAAGTAAGCTGGTCTTGGGTACTTCTCTCTGTTCTCATTAAGCAGGAATGTATGTAGGTATCCAAATTGGACTTTGCACTCAATGCAAAAGGAGTTTTTGTCAAGTCAAAAGTGTCATATATGTCAAGAACCTATAAGCCATTGTTAAGTGTTTTGTTACCAGGGCAGAAATGGAGGAGGTTTTCGATCAGAAATTAAACAAACCATGTTGCCTGGAGCAATAGAAAATATTGGGACCATTCAGCAAGCAGTGTGAGAAATCGCCGAACTTACACCTTTGTGTCTGTCAGTGAAAGAGAAAACAAACATTGTTTTGGAAAAAGTGTCAAATCGAGGGATTTTGAAATCGAGTTGAAACTATCCACTATTGTAAGCCTGGCTCTTCAAGCCTTGGGAAACTTTTTTTTATTTAAAATAACAATTGATCTTAGTTATATAAATCAAGGGTCAAACCCTCAAACAAAGTAAACTTGGAACTCTGTCAAACAAAATAACTGTCTTTTGAACCAAAGAAGAATGAAAAGTCAATGCTTACCTCCAAATGCTGCAGCTAAGTAAGACCAGGAGAGTGGATCACGTCACTCCAGTTCCTTTTATTAAGTTAAACTTAGCACTATTTATTCATATCTTGTACTGCACTGTCAGTTTTATTCTACTGTTTTTTTTGTCTTGTTGAATTTTAGCTCTTTTATTTAGATTCTCTTTTTATCCTTTTAATACTTTGTGTCTTTTTATATTACCTTTTTGTTTCTTTTCTATATTTTCTTAATACATTTTCAAGTCTAATATGAAGCATTTTGAATTGCCATGTTGTTGAAAGCTATACATGTTGCCTTGCCATGCCTTCAGCATTTTATATTTTGGCGTACATCAAAACCAGCTCTACCGGTATTAGTATTATGGCCTCAGTACAGCTGATGACATTTTGCACGCTATAAGGCTGTGTCGGGTTATGTAAGCTTCTGATAACCAACCTGTGTGCTCATGCACTCAGTTCTGTGGTCTAAGCTGATGTTTTGTGTCAACAGCTGGGAGGCACGGTGGGGGACATTGAGAGCATGCCCTTCATCGAGGCCTTCAGACAGTTCCAGTTCAAGGTGAAGAGGGAGAACTTCTGCAACATCCATGTCAGCCTGATACCACAGGTATGACATGCTGGTGAACACACGTCACATAGTCATCACCAGGTATCACACACAACATCGCATCTGCATTATTATTTATTTTATTTTACTTTGTTTTGTTTTATTCTGTTTTTTTATTAATTGAAGGGAAGGGGCTGCAGAACATTAAAAGTCCCCACTGGTTTATTTTCCTCACACATTTATGCTACAGTTTGATGTGAATCTGCTTTTGTGTCCTCAGCCCAATGCCACAGGAGAGCAGAAAACCAAACCGACCCAGAACAGTGTGCGAGAGCTCAGAGGGCTGGGCTTGTCTCCAGATCTGGTGAGTCAGATTGCAATTTGTTCTTAAACTTGGCATACCCTCCTGCACCCTAGATATAAACAGGCCATGCCTCCACTTTCCCTTTTTATGTGTAGAAATCTATAACCTATCATAGTTGGTTATGTTTGCATCTCATGGTGTACACAACCAAATAAAATCTGATGATGTTTATATGGGGATTTTTCAGATTATACCCAGGTTGTGTTGTATATTATGATGATAAAAGTAAACTTATTGATTTTTGTCAGATTATGTGCCGCTGTTCGACGCCCCTGGAAACGGCTGTCAAGGAGAAGATCTCCATGTTTTGTCACGTGGAGCCAACACAGGTGAAGTACCGTGATTAGTATTTTAATTTTTTTCTTTCTACAACAAAAATGTCACTTGAAGCTCCATACGTAGAGCATGCTCCTAATATAAGTTATGAACTGGTACAATTTATGTTGTCACCCCCTACATCTACGCTGGCTGGTATACAGTACATATAAGAAGGCATGAGCTTAGCAAGGATAACTTCTTCATTAACTTTGCTCAGCCCTTTTTTATCAATTAAGAAATAAAGTTGAAAAATGTTTTGTAATCCTTTCCAGGTGATCTGTGTCCAAGATGTGTCCTCAGTCTACAGAGTGCCGCTGCTGCTGGAGCACCAGGGTGTTGTGAGCTACTTCTGTCAGCGGCTGAACCTGCCTATCGAGGTGAGGCCAAGGAAGATGCTCACAAAGTGGAAGGAGATGGCTGACAGGTGAGGACGTTTTAGCTTAGCTACTAACTTTCTCCAATTTTGTGTCTTGTTCAAGATTTGTAAGGAAATGGACACAAATCATTAGCCTTACAGTTATGGAACAGTCAGTTTAATCACTCACAGGCACTTTGTTACCTCTTGGAATCGTGTCCCTCTGTCACTACAGCGTACTGGGGAGGTTCAATCGCTGAACATTGAATTGTTCATTGAGTAGCTGTGGAGTTATGATTAAATGATGCACCAGGTCAGTACTGTGACTTATCGCCTCTCTTTTCAGATCTGACAGTCTCTTGGAGCACGTTTCCATAGCGCTGGTGGGGAAATACACAAAGTTAGCCGACTCCTACACCTCCGTTATCAAGGCCCTGGAGCACTCAGCCCTCGCCATTAATCATAAACTAGAGGTCAAGGTATGGAAACAGTTCACACTTTTATGTTTTGTATATTGATTTCTAGATATAGCATCACTTACTTTGAAATGTATGTGTTGACTGTTGTTACAGAACACTTTTAAAATGGGCATAATGACTCACACTTGCCCGTATTTATACAGTAGTTAGTCTGTTGGCCATGATGTTGACTGATCTCCTTCCAAATTATGCTGTTTGTTATTACTACAGTACATAGACTCTGCAGACCTGGAGAATACCACTCTGCAAGATGAGCCAGTGAAATATCACGAGGCCTGGCAAAAACTCTGCAGTTCTCAGTGAGTAGACAAACCTGGGAGAACACAGGTGCCAATAAACTTGGATGAATTACAGTTATCAATATGAAGTTTTACACTCTGGTGATAGTGTTATCATGTATGCCACATGATGGCAGCAGAGTGCTGTCATGTCCAGGGCTTTTCTCCAGCTTCATAAAAGGGTCAGCATCTGTGCTTTGTAGAAATTCACAATGTTTTATTACATTTTCATGTATAGATTACGTCTGAATTGTCCTATAAAACTTTATATTGTAAAAATTAAGAAAAACTAGTGTTACTTTTGTGAGTCCTGTTTCTATTTCCAAGCAGGAATTAAAATGGAGCTGAAATGAAAACAGGCTTTTGGTGTCTGTGTGTTTTAGTAGTCATTAGTATGTTATTGAACTAGCTTACTGGATTGATGTTGTTGATGCAGTTACAATAGCTTACCAGCATTTTCCCCATAGACTACCTCCAAATATGGAGTGACAGGATTTGAATATTTCAAGAAATCAGCAGAAAGTACTTAGTTCCATGGGGAAATGTCCATGGGAAAATTCATGTGTTATGAATGAAGACTCAAATAACTTAAATTATCCCAATTATTTATGTGAATTTTTATACATAATTGTCTTCAGGAAAATTAGTGTTTACAAAGCTTAATGGCAAGTACAGGTCATTTCCATCATCACCTTAAACTACAGACATATTGATGCCTCTGCATAGTATCCTAAGACAAGAATTCTACTAGCAGCAGTCTTTCAAGGGTTCTCTGTTTAGTCAAATAATAGATGTCTTATACAAAATCTACTGTAACTTGTTTTGAATTCTCATAACACGTATTAGTAATGTGTCTCTGTATACAGATGTTTATATTGTGTAATATTTGTCTAAAAATAATCTGGTCTAATCTACGAAATGAACTACGGTTGTCATTCCTTTCTTCCTCCCCACAGTGGTGTGTTGGTACCAGGAGGATTCGGTGTGAGAGGGACGGAAGGCAAGATGCTGGCTATTAACTGGGCGAGGAAACAGAATAAGCCATTTCTGGGTAAGAGAGATTCGAAATCACATTCTCATACAAAGACCATGTTGTTTCCTTTTATGTGTTGACTGTTGCTTAAGATATGCCAATCATTTTTGTTTTACAAGACTGAATCGGGGTGAATGTAGTTAATTTGTGACACAGGTTAACAGAAAAGTGAAAGTGAAAACAAACCTTTTAAATTGATATCAAGTACAAATATAAAGTACAATTGATTGCATCGAGTATTCCTTCACTTTACTTTGGCACACTTGAATCATCACGGGTGAAGCCCAGCGTATTTAAACGTTCCGTATTAAGTTCAATGTCCATCACCTGTATGGCAGCATCATGTTGTGGGAATGCTTCTGTGCAACAAGCTGAAGGTTTGTGAAGGGCAAAATGAATTCCGCAAAATGCAGAGAAATCATAAAGGCAAAGCTGCCACCGTCTGCAAGGGAGCTGTGACTAAAATACATTTTCCTGCAAAACATTAACCTGAAATATGAAGCCAAACCCATACAGAATGAAAAGCACTCTTTATGTTTTTGACAGCCAGGTCAGAGTCCAGGACTCAAACCATTTGAGAAAGTGTGGCAGGACTTGTAAATTGCTGTTCAGTGACGATCGCCATGCAACTTTCCAGAGTTTGAGCAATTCTGGAAAGACAATGAGGGGGAAGAACATTTTGTATCACGTTGTTGCAGACCCACTCTATCCATAAATTCGAGGCTGAAATTGCTGCCATAGGTGACTAAAAAATATAAAACTGAAGAGCGTGAATACTTGTGCAATCAGTTACTTTGTATGTTTATTTGTGTGCAGTTTAGATGCACTTGTAGAGATTTGTACTCACTTTGACGTTAAAGAACTTTTTTTTTTGTTGTTGATCAGAAAAAATCTAAATTGCATCCACTTACAACATTCAAAGTTGTAAAAATATATAAAAGCCCAAAAAGTGGTAAATACTTTTTATAGGCACTGTATAATCATATGCAAATACAGTAGTGTTATTCATGTAAGTGGTTTGCACAGTGGGGATCTTGTTGAGTCTTTCTTTATTTATGAATCCTTACAATAGTGCTCATTATGCAAGAATCCTGCTGGCCTTGTTTTGTGCAGGGGTGTGTTTGGGCATGCAGCTGGCAGTGTGCGAGTTCGCCCGCAATGTTCTTGGATGGGAAGGTGAGTAATTGTGCAGTTCAGTTGGGGACATTGCTAAGAAACATGATTCCTGTGGTCTCTAATTTAATGATGAAAGAACCATAGAACTGTTGGGCAGCTGATTTGAGCTTAGATCAGTTTCGCTTATCTTTTTCAGATGCCAACTCCACAGAATTTAATCCTGAATCCAAATACCCCGTGGTAGGTTCTTTCTTTCTGCCGCGCTCATATCGCATCATAGCAGCAGAGCCGTCAGCAGACTGGTCTTAACATCTGGTGTGATCTCGACAGGTGATTGAAATGCCAGAGCACAACCCAGGGCAGATGGGTGGGACTATGAGGCTGGGGAAGAGGCGGACCATTTTCAAATGCAACACCAGTGTACTGAGTATGTATCCTCCTTAAATTAATGGTGGACTGTTGGCGTTTTGGCCTTTCCAGTTATTGAGTTTCTGATGACTGATATTTCATCATTTTAGGAAAACTGTACGGAAATGTGGAATATGTTGACGAGAGGCACAGACACAGATTTGAGGTAGAGACCAAAACAAGGTTTTTAAAGCGTTTTGTCTGGGAGGGCAAAACCTCCTTTTTGTGCATGTACACGTTGCAGGGACTTGAGGTTCCCTATTAATCTTTGTGCTTTTCACCTATTTGTCCAGTTCTAGCGTTGAAGTACTACAAGATCCATATCTTATTTCTTAAAAACATTTGCTGAATCATTTCTCATTTTTAGGTGAACCCTGAGCTGAAGCACCACTTTGTAAAACAGGGTCTTCAGTTTGTCGGCCAGGATGTGGAAGGCGAGAGAATGGAGGTCATTGAATTAGAGGGTGAGTGGAAAGTGAATACAAGCATCCACATGTTGTTGCTAATGAATACAACATACTTAAAATCTTTAATTTGGCCAATCTTTAGGACGTTCTCTTAACTTCCCTACTGTTTGTGAAACATGCTTTGCCTCAAATTGTCCTTTCTTGTTTTGATATGTAGAAATGTTATGTGTTTTTTTTATACAACTTGTGTTCTGTGGTATATGTAGTCTAATCTTAATCTAAATCTAAATAATCGATCTGTCTTTGTTGTTGCAGATCACTGTTACTTTGTTGGAGTGCAGTACCATCCAGAGTTCACCTCGAGGCCCATCAAACCTTCTCCTCCGTACTTTGGGCTCCTGCTGGCTGCTGCAGGAAAACTCCAGAGCTACCTGTCTAAGGGCTGCCGCCTTTCTCCGCGGTAAGATCTAATGCATTCAGTTCAATTTTATTTATATAGCGCTATATCTTAACAGAATTATCTCATAGCACTTGTTAATATAGAGCAAGTCTAAACCAACTCTATATGTATAGACCCAACAATTCCACCATGAGCAGCGCTAGGAGACAATGGCAGCGAAAAACTGCCTTTTAACAGGCAGAAACCTCAGGCAGAACCAGGCTCTTGGTGGGCGGTCATCTGCCTCGACCGGTCGGGTAGAGAGAGGGGGGGGGGGTAAGGTGAGAGCAGGATGAAAGAGAACACACAGTAACACAGTACAATACCACATACAGAAGAAGTAAAATCAGTCACCATAGTGCCACACATTAGTTCAAACGTTATTTGGTGGAAGTTAAAATGAAGCTACTAAATCACCGTATGACGCTCCAGCAGTTCATAGATTTAGCTCTAAGTATATCAACATTCCATGTTGATTTTCTAAATTTAGCAGTAAATTGTAGTGAAAAACATACTTACTGTTTTAGGGGGGGGGGGGGGGGGCGGGGGGGGGGGGGGGCGGGGGGGGGGGGGGGGGGGGGGGGGGGGGGGGGGGGGGGGGGGGGGGGGGGGGGGGGGGGGGGGGGGGGGGGGGGGGGGGGGGGGGGGGGGGGGGGGGGGGGGGG